>DWHP01000760.1:0-18094 GCA_018247895.1 Parnassius honrathi
ATACACACTCGATCGATTAATGTTTACGGATGGGTTGAATTATTACGGTCTAGTAAGCCCAACATATAGTAAGCTATAAATGTTACTATTCCATAACTTTGAATAAATTTTATTATTCCGTAAATACTGTATTATTTACTAATGGAAGTGTGTACCTTCATAATAGACCTACATTTATTTTTTGTTAATTTTGTATTCATAGCAACCGACTGCAATTTGTGGATGTTAACTAACGTAGATAAACTGGCCAACACGTTTCAAAGATAATAAATATTAAAGGAATATTAATTTAAAGAAGTATACGAATACGTTTTCATCCGCGTGGAATTCAGTCATACAACGTTATCACTTAGAGAATAAAAGGTAACCTAGCCTTTTTACTAATTATCTAATCTTTCCAGCTATCTGAATACCAAATCTCGTCAAAATCATTTGAATGGCTTAGCATTTCCTATAAAAAGTTTTATACCCATTTCACAGTTTTTATCCAAATTGGGGGTTTAACGGCTAATAAAGATTAAACTAAAGTAGCCTTGACAGCATACTTAGCTGTGATATCACTTTTAGACTTAACCGAGCAATAAACTATGTCAATTTTATCAAAATAAATTCAGCGGTTTAGCCATAAATGCCTGAGACAGACATTCGCAATTTAATAGTAAAGTATGGCTTTTTTATACACATGATTCTGAACAACTCAATTATTCATCAATCAATATTTATCAATTTTTAATACATTTTAGCAGCAAATTATGTTTTTGTCTTATATTTCTTCAAGTGAAATTTTTGATTTTTTAAACGAAAAATTTTAAAGAATCGTGTATTTGGAACATATAAAATATTTCTCTCATTGCACTTTTACGAAGTGAATACTTTAGTACTTATTTTTTAGTGTAAAATTGTACAAAATTAATAACAAAAAATATTATTGAAACATTTCAAAATATATACACTCAAGTTTTAACGATGCTTGCCGGTTACCGGTAAGTCACTAAACGAGATTACATCCCTAGCGATAATACCATTACATACTTCAGTTTGCTACGCACCTTAAACATGTTCAACAACTTTTTATTTACAATAAGAAAAAAATCATAGCTACTGCAATTGTATTTACGATTAGTTTACACACTATTTACTAATAAATATGTATTAAAATTTAAACGATTTAATTTTTTAATGTTGATCTTGAACATTACTCAAAAGTCTTAAATGTGTAAATTCACTCAGTCTGTCGACACAGCAAGTTTGGTTTGTTAATGGTGATAATACGATGAAATTGCTTGTATGTGTGCTCCCGGCGATGCCGATCCGCGTACAAAATAAGATTGACAGCCATTCTATTCTATATTATAGTATTCTATGAGTTGGCCTATTTATGCTGCAACCGCAATATAGCGGCAGTATGGCTCTACCAGGTAAAATATTAACGCCTAACTTAAATACTCAGGCTGATGACGGCAAACAGCGTCAAAGATACGATATATCTGGTATTGTAATTGTATATCCGCCTGCCAAGCGTGATGATCAAGGCCTGATGATGCGTAACTCCTCCCCGTAACAAGACAAACTAAGTCAACCAATTTCAGCAAAATAGTGCCCAGTGTAATAGATCATTATTATAAGATATACATGTATAAGCAAATTGTTATATAAATCGTTAACATATATTTTTTTTAATATTAACGACACCGTACAGAGTTGACTGTCACATACCTCAATTAAGTATTACTTACGTCTGTATCTATCTCAGTCTATTCGCATTAGTGAAAAAGAGAGAGCAACTAGAAACTTTTGCATAAATTGACGTCGATTTTATGAGTTACGGCTACACTCATAAAATCGACGCCAATTTACTCACTTTATGAAAACGTTTCATTTTATTTGTCCTCAACATAAATAATAAAATGTCTTAGTTTTATTTGTGATCAGTCTTCCTTCCTATTTAAAACAATGAATATAAGTAAACAAACAGATGATTTCATGTAAATCATCCGGTTTCAATTTTTTAAAACAACATTTTTTCCTCCTTTCCTTGTAATGGAGATTGTTTCTACGGCTTTTATTCTAATTATTTTATTTTAGAAAATATGTGCCTCTTTACGTATAATACTTTAATAAATAATTCAAACTCGTCATATCGTTTTCCCATATGTATAAGTATCACATTATTATTATTGTATAAATTACGTAACATCCAACGTCTGTATCTGTCTGCCTAACTATACGGTCACTTATTACTTAAGTACCACTTAATGGAGTTTGATGTAGTTTTTATTGAAAAGCTTCTTTATAATAAATGGTGAGAGTATGTATCACACCACTATAAGCAAGGGGCGTCGCACAATTCGAGTTTAGGCAAACAATACAGATAGCCGAGGGTTTGAATTTCACACCGGATTCATTTTTTATACGCAAATACTATTAGTTATACCAGACCTACTACTTATATATACCTTACCTGACCTTGACTATAGTGCTGAAATATTTAATAAAACCGTAACTAGCTTGAAAAATAAGTGCAGTGACTGTCTGGCAAAAGCATTAACTGTAATAATAGCCTATCGCTTCCAGATAATACTGATGTTACTACTGTGTACGGCCATTATACGGGAGAGCGCATCGCATGATTAGCGAAATTAAAGGAAGATACCATTACATGAGCTGTCTTTGAGTCTATTTTATAATGTTAATTACTTAATTTATATTGTATATGTTTTAAGAAACCTCTTGCCTAGTGAAATGCTTGCAATCTTCAGGACAGGGTCTTCTTGACAATGCGTCCGCGTTGCCATGAGATTTCCCGCTGCGATGCTGGGCGATGCTGTTAGCCGCACAACCTCCTCGAGATCGATCACCTTCTCTTTTTACGGTTCGCTTTGGGTAACTGGATTGAATACGTCTCCTTTCCCCACAAAAGCAATTGCTAGGAATGTATCTTTATTGCACTCGCTAACTTTAGCTGCTGCAACTTCCCTGACGCCGACGTAGCCTGAGCGCAAGTATGGCCAATGATAATATTAACTTTTATTGTATTCCATTTATCCATTGCCAGGCACATAATTCTGGTTGAAATCGAAGATTTCAACACCCGTGGCGTGTTGTAGCGCCTGCGCCTTCCTTCATAGCAACGAGTTTAGGAATACTTTATTAGTAGTAATTACGTCAGTAGATTAAGTACGTTAATTTTTGAACGTGTTTTTGTCCTTTTAATATTTTATTACCCTCTAACCTGTTGTGAGATCAATACAATCGTTCAGGACCACATTTAAATTTCATTATTTTTAAATATCCTGAAAATCCCGAACGACTGTATTGACACTCTGTCATTTTTTACAGGGGGAAATCTGCGCACACAAAAATAATCGTCTGGTACTAAGAAAGTCACACATAACAAATAATACAGTGAACTATTTTACACACATATTTTTATTATTCATTACACATTATAACAGTATCGCTTGTTGACAGTTATAACTCGGATATAGACTCAAATCAGTCGCTCGGCCGATCTGCATATGATTTGAATGCGAGCGGCTTATGTTGGTATACAATTCCAAAACGAACGTAGTTTTTAAGTTTAGTAAAGTAAAAGTAAAGTTACAGCCTATATACGTCCCACTGCTGAGCACAGGCCTCCTCTCATTTCTGAGACGGTTTTAGGGCAAGGAAGTGTCCGCCGCGCTGCCCCAAGTTTTTAAGTTTAAAAAGAAGTAAATAGCCGTAATATGATTACAGATTACTTATATATGAAAGATCATATGATGATATAGTAGATTTGTTTTTGTAGCAAATAACTGAACAATTTGTTATTTTTGTGGGACGTCGGTAGAGACTAGATTTACTCTCGAAAGCGTACGGCTGCAAGTAGTTTTATTGTACGCATAGGACCGTGAGGAGCGAAACGCCTACGTATGGCTACTCCTCTACGATCCGCCGATGGCCCGTATTTCTCTATGACCAATATAATATACTACTAACAAAAAGTAAACGTTTTTTTATCGAGATTTTTTTAATAATGACTGCACATAAAATAATTTGACTTTCGTTAAATTTAATCACTTTTTTAATAAAAAGGAAACTTTAAAAGTAACAAAAATATTTATGCCTTATTCTTCCACTTTATTAACATATTACGCCTTTCCTTTCCTAACAGTGAAAAGTCATCTGGTATATTTGTTATCCTTGTTCTATAAAAAAATTGAGTGACCGCGTCGTCCAAAATTGACACAAAATCTACATCATCAAAACGTACTTATGTCTTACTCAGAATCAAGTCTGTTAGCTATATTAGCATTTTGGCCTCTTTTAATTAAAACATATTTCTTTTTAAAAGACAAACCTTAATGAAAATTATACTCCTTTTTTTGTGCAAGTTTATTTTATTTTTTAATTACCACTATTTCGTAACAAGATACGTAGCTAACATAATTCTTATTTTAAAATTTATTTACATTGAGACAATATATTAAAAAAAAAACCTAGCAGAGTATTTTGTAAGACTAAACTCGTTTTGTATTCATCACTCGCTTTTAAATGTAGAGAGTTTGTTTACGTACACGTGATATTTATGAATATTTTTTTCCTCGCGCGACTTCTTTGTGGAATCGTTTACACCAACGACTTTCTGGACTGATACGACTTAAAGACCTTCAAGAAATGAGCTTCCTCCTTTTCCAAAGACTGGCAACGCACCTGCAATTTCCGTACTGTTGCAGTTATTCATAAGCAGCGGTAAACACATCGGTTTACCAGCAGGTGAGGCACAGGCTCGTTTGCCCTCTCTTCTATATAAAAAGTATATAAGCTCTGTTCTATAAATACCAAGCTACAAGAATTATGTAGAAGTTCCTTTTTCCTTATCAGTGGTTAATAAATAATTGAGACTTCCTAATTTTTATACATCATAACTTTATTGGGCGGTAATAAACCCGACATAATGAGAATATCTTAAAAATTAGTTGTTATGAACAAACAAAACTTTTATAGACAATTTTGTAAATGACAATTATATTCTGTAAAACGTAATTAAATTGTGGAATACTTTGCACATATTATTCCTGTCGCTATTTTGCGATATGATGAGCCATAAAAAAAGAATACAAAATATACCAATCTGATAAATGGGAAATCTTTGACCCATTATGTTGCAGTTTTCCTTAAGCTACACTAGCCATTTACCATCACCTAATGTTTGTCCATCTCATTCACCATTACTATAACTAGGTTAATGAAAAAAAAAGTATAAACGCAGGTAGCTTAAAACTGCATTTTATAGCATTCATTATAGGAGGATGCAGCTGTAAACTTGTTTCGGGTTGTAATGATAATAATGATGATTTCAAAGACAAATTTTCAATATTGGAATGTTTGCATGATAATTTATTTTAATGCATAGGAAAGGAATCCTTACACACAACCAATTTTGCAAGATTATCTAGCAATTAACTAGCTAACTTCCAAAGTTATACAAAAACTTTGCTTTGTATTTCGACTTAGTGTGCAATCTCAATCAAGACTTAATGATCTCCTTCATTTGCAGCAGATTTTTTTTAAATAGGATAAGAATGACAAACGAGCACACAATCTATCTGATGTTGAACCAGTAAACATATAAGGATATAGTACCAGTAAATAAATACGAATAAATAGCAATTCTTGTAAATAAATCACATAGATCTTTCTCGAGTGTTGACTCCTAAACATAAGTTTTATTAATAACGAATATTTCGCAATTCATTCCATTGTTTCATCAAAAGTGTTACTGTCATAAATCACAGCTAGATCAATAGAAATAAATAAACAACAGTGTTTTATTTCAGATGTCAGTCCATATTATTAGTGGAAGAAAAGAGATCTTAAAAAACTATGTTATTAACAATTGTTGGAACAGATCAATTCTAGTTTAATTATCTGCATTCACTACGCAACAATCCCGCAACATGTGCGTGAGTGAACACCCAGTCACGCAGTATCGGGCAGTCACTCTTTTCACTGATAGCTCTGAGAATGGTGTTGGAGCTCCCCCGCAATGTGCGCAGGAGGGATGCGATTCACTTACACATTACGATGTGAAACCCATTATATGTATATGTATATTAGTATATGCCGGCGCGAACATCTCTAATTCACTGCAGTAACCCGGAAGCTGCAGCAACATTCTAAGACCATTATTATATTGTATTCGGAGAGCGTTGATAGCTCCCCGTGTGTTGTTGACTCATAGATTGCGCGTATAAAGTGTTTGACAGCACGCCTCAAAAAGTGTTATTTTCACTTCGGGACTTCTACGTGCAAATCTGCGAGCCAAAATATTGCAGTGGACTGCCGTCGCCCTCCTTTCCCTTTCAATATCCTTGTCGTCTTTCAAGTCTTTTATGATCACGTGATCGAGATAGTTGAAAGATGGCACCCTTACATGTTTGCTACCATTAATCTTGACAGGCGGTCACATCACCTTACAGATCCTAGTTTTAAGAACTATCCACTTGCTTTTACTAACATTTTACAAGAGGCCGTGGCATCTTGCATACTCCTCGTATATCAAGATCAGCCTTCTTATAGCAGCGCTTGATGAATTCAGCAACATCTTGTCTTGTGACACAGTGACCATCAGTAAAACAGCCAACACAAGCCACACAGCCTACAATCAACTCGTCTACATACGAGTTAAAAAGTGTGGCTGAGGTCAGGCCGCCCTGCCTCACCTCGCACTCCAATCAATACGTATCAGAAAGTCGATGTAACCATTTGACTTGGTTAGTTTGGTGGCCATACCAATATTAAAAAATATTTATTATCTCACCGGGCACACCTGAATTTATTAGTTTGTTCAACAGGATGGCAAACTTAATCAAGTCAAAAGCCCCGAATAAGTCAAGGAAAGCTGCGTAAACTCATGTCTTCCTATCCACATAATACCTGACAATATAATAGTAAGCTAAAATAGTACACTTAGTTGACAGTTTTGGCCTGAAACTGAATATAGCGTCATGCAGATCCAGGTGACACTTGAGCTGTCTCTCAGCTAGACCGTCAAGTAATTTTGCTGTGATGGTAAATAATAAAGTTTTATTCTCAACAAGAGGAACAACGACTGATCCCATCAACTCTATAGTTAGGTATGAGTGTCTGATTCAGAAAGTAAATAGCAAACCTAGTAACTACTGGAGGCGTGACCCCGCGTACTTGAAGTGCTCAATGCTGAGGCCATCGTGACCTGGTGACTCGCCGCTTATCGTACCTTTAATAGACTGTTCAACCACTTTAGCTGTCACATGTTTTGGCACACGGGATACGACAACGTCCACATAAGTACCCTGTGAATTTAGCGGTGACTGAACCCTAAAATGAGAACTATATCTCTGGGGTATTCTATAGCCTCAACCGCCAGGTACTGGAACGCCAGGGTTCGGACTTAATTTCCCAGTCCTGAAGCTTCCAAAATCTTTATATACGAGATGAGCGCTAAAATATTAATTTTAGTCAATTCTTGGTTATTTTTCACAGAATTTTAATTTTTCCTTAAATAAAACTATACATTTAATTATAAATAGTATCCCATGAGGACGACCGTACCAAACCCAAGTCAAAAATTTCTGCCTAAGGTGCTGGTGAGCGTCTCGTATATATTTATTCTGAACGTCAATGTGTCAATCATCCCTCTTACTGCCTCAACCCTGACTAAAGTTAAAACTAATCTCCTCGGCCTCTTGGAGTATTAGGATTACGTTACGGTACAAAATTTTAATTACTTTTTTAAATTACTTTTCTGTGTAATGGAAGTATTGATTACCGTAGAAGTAAAAGTACTTCCAAAAAATGCATTGCCACATTAAATATAAATTAAATTCATTACAAACAACACAGCTAGCTGTAACTAACAAAGAGCTAACATATGTTTAAATAAAAGATTTTATAATTGAAGCCACGCTGCAGCTGTATTAATGTTGTTATCACGAATGGGTCGACTGGACCACGCTCTCGCAGAATACCAGCGCAAAATAGCAAAATTTCGTATAGTGAGTGTAAAATGCCAGAAACCCTTTTTACTGCAAATAAGGTACTCTTTACTATTCCTTTATAGTGACAACAATGCATCTACATTTTAATTTTTAGTCGAAAATAGAAAACGATGTAAATGGGCAACAGCACTCACTAACCATCAGGTGAACTATGTGCTCTATTGTCATAATTTTGTTAGTTCAATTTTCTTGCATATTAAAGCCGTATTAAAAGAAAACCTGGCACTAACAAAATGCACTAAACGTTGGTTAATATGAAAGAACAACTTATACCAACAACACTTCAGACTTTCGTAGGGAAACACATTTCATTTTATAATTTTAGTATGCAACAACACGAACACTGGGGCGATCTTGTTTGTTATACAAACCAACTTAAATATTTTCTGAAAATATTTGTAGTTTGCGTTCACAAGTAACTGAATACAATTTAAAAGTATTCCTCGTTTAGTAGCATAAAAAGGATGCACTTCCCTACCGGAACAGGTTTTATTGAAATAATATAAAAATATTAGGCACAAATATTTGTGTACGAGTTTATGAGGAGCCCCTCCGCGAAAGGTCCACCATTTTACCTATTTTGTCGTCAAACAGCAATATCTGCATTATTGTGTTTATATCGAAAAGATATATAGTATTTATAAATCGGTAAAACCATGATTCAGCATTAGCCATGCCAAGATTCAGCAATTACGACACATCTTCTCGTCAGGTATACCTCAAACTCTGAAAACTAGATTGTACAACCAGTGCGTGTTTCCAGTGATGACTTACATATCTGAGACGTGTTCCTTCACTGCTGGCCATACGAGGACGCTCAAGCTCGCTCTGTGAGCTATGGAGAGGGCTATGCTCGGGGTTTCTCTGCGTGATAAACTCAGAAGTGAGCATACCCGCAGTAGAACCAGAGTGACCGCCATAGCCCAACGTGTTAGTAAGCTGAAGTGGTAATGGGCCGGCCAAATAGCCCGAAGGATCGATAACCGATGGGGAAGAAAGGTTTTTTAGTGGCAGCCTCATACCGGTAGGCGTAGTGTAGAGCGACCTGCACTAGATGGAGTGAGGGCCTAGTAAGACATGCAGGAAGTCGATGAATACAGGTGGAAAACGAAATTTATGTTTGGGATGCCAAATTATGAACCTATATGTGGTGCCCTCTAATTGGAAATATCGTTCATATTCATAAATTACTATGCGGAACTATTTTTTTATTTATTTAGGAAACAAACAACTACATAATACTGCTTAAACCAAATAACAATTTACAAATAACATTAATTTTAGTCGTTATGTAACCAGGACCATTAGCCACAAAGTAATATTAAATTGGTAACAATAAATAATAATAATAACAATGACGACCCCGTCGCCTGCTGACGTTCCAGTTATGTGACGAAACTGCTATGTCGGCGCAGTCAGTCACCGCCCTGCTAAGAGGTGTGAGCGCCGTGCCTAGGCAAAATTGTAGGTGCAAAGGTCCGTTTGTGCATATGACAGAACCACGAAACGGTGCCGGGCTTGGGCGTTTCCCGCTAATTGGCGCCCATAAAATGGATGACGGCACAGAGAGAAACGCGCGTAGGACGGCTGCCTAGGGGTTGCCGGGGCGCGTCTGGAGCTGGTGCTGGACGTGGCAGCATGCGGGTGGGCAGCCAAAGGTGAGGAGCCGCACTATCACCTAGCAGCCACCCGTATCCATCATCCCCACCAGAAGGCTTGGTGTCGGCTGGGTCTCCGCGGGCCCAGCAATCGGCCCCCACCTCTAGTTGAGTACGCCGCGTGCGTTGGACAACACAGATGAACAGCAACGCATTGCGGGCGTATTTTAGGACGAAAGGGAGAGAAATTGGTGGTTTTGCGTATCGGGCAAGGATGCATCGAATTTTTGCTGAGCTGGAGTCATCTGTAACCGTCACCGAGCAAAACCTGGCATACCGAGTTCGGTATATCTTGCGCTCAAATACATTTGATGTCACCGAACTCTACGAACGACTACGACGTGAGGCTGTTCCTACATCGGATGAAAATACTACGGCTGAGAATGCGTCGCCAAAACTTGCAGAGCAACCGGCAAACGTGAATGTCGCCTTGAATATCCTAGTTGTGGTTGATTCAAACGATGACGGAACAATCACCCAGGTATTGGAACTAAAGCAAGTGAGGTGTACATTGGAAGAGGCGATTGTGGAAACGCGCAATACGCACTCCTCTCGAAAATCAACTGCGACTTCCCCGCAAAGCTCCAAGCAAGCGGAATAGGGCTGTCGTGAGGGCTCTGAACCCAATACTGGTAACTTATTTGGTAGCCAGCCGGGATCTTTGCGAGACGGACTCAATTCTTTTTGGCGCCGCACTGACACTTGGCCGTATTATAGGCGGCAATATTTCCACGGCTGGACGTGCTACTGGACAAAGTAGTGCTATCCCAGCCTGGAGAGTAAGAATTGAAGAACGTATTGCAAGGGCTAGAGCCGTCATCGGCAGATTTATATGCTTCACGTGAGGCAATACCAGGCCAAGGATTGTGCGCATCGTCAGGATTGCGTTTGCTGGGGCAAATATTAGTTTGTCCCAGCCGGATATAATGCAAAAGCTGACGGAGCGCATAGACGACCTGAAACAGCGAATCGATGCTTGGGGAAAGCGGATTTGGCGACATACTGAGAGGTCGATACAGTTCAACCAGAATTGTCTCTTCCAGAGTGATCAGAAGAGGCATTATAAATCATTGGAGCTACCAATGGTAAGTGGAACAGGCCCAGCACCGAATCAGGCCGACACTGTCGCATTCCTGCGCGGCCTGTTCTCAGAGCCCGTAAACCACAGCGAGGGCCCTTGGAAGTTGTGGAGAGTCCGTGTGCGGGTATCACGCCCATGGACGCCGTCATCATAACGCCGGATGACGTAGCAGAGGCGATCCGTAGGACCCCGAACTGGAAAACTTCGGGGCTTGACGGGCATCACTACTGTTTGAAGGGGTTCGTGGTGTGTTCTATCACGCTTTGCACGCCCGAAAGTTTCAAGAGGCTCTCAACCAGAAGTCGCTCCCGAGTCTCTTCACTACTGGAATCACTCATTTTGTTCCTAAGGACCAGGGTACCACAGACCCGAGCAAATACCGCCCTATCACGTGTCTACCGGCCATATATAAGACACTAACATCCATTTTCAGCGCAAGCAGGTGATGTCGCGTGCTCAAAATGGATGTCGGGGCGGCAGTCATAGAACCAAGGAACCACTTCTCATTGACGCGGTCATTGGCAAAGTGGTGAAACGCAGCAGTCGAAACTTCTCCGCCGGCTGGATAGACTACAGAAAAGTATTTGACTCGGTGCCCCATACACAGCTAAAAAGGGTTGTTACGGCCCTGAGTTGCCCAGACGAAGGTCGACTGAGGTAGGGTCCATCTGTACTCCAGCTCGACGGGCAACCAAGGTGAGAGCCCAATGGCTTATGGATAATTATGATATAATGGATGCACAAGCAAACACAATTTACCTAGTTCAGGAGTAGGGTCGGCCACCAAGAGACATCAGCGTGATGTGAAGGTAGTGTAGGTGTGTATGTGAAAGTAGGTGTGTTGTGCGTGAACTGACTTCACCGAAGTAGACGGACAAACCCGCCGTCGCTGCACCGCTTCAAAGGATGCCCTCACTTCCGGGCACCGAGCTACCCGTCTAACGTCACTTAGCACAAAACTGTAGTCTAAGAGTAAAACGCAAACTCCTTTCAATTCACAAAGTTTAGAGTTCAATCGACCAAGCAAATTCACTTCGTACTATATCAAAGCCACGCAAAATACACATCAATATCAAAAACAGCACAAAAGTTCCTTTAATCACTACAAATAACACGCCTGATTCTTCTAGACTATAATCTAAGTGATTCCGTACGATATCAAAAACGCCGCATAGGCAACTAGTCGACACAATGAACAAGCGAAGTTAAATTATTCACGCAATCTCAAACAAAGGCCTAGTCACGTATTTTAATAGGCTAACACTATAGCGGCCGCGCGCTTTAAAGAACATGGTTGCCGGTTCAGCCGACTACAAACAAAAGGCGTCGCGCCAGCGCGCTAAAAAGGGACTGCCAAAAGGGACTGCCGGCGGAGCGGCGGGGCCGCCGTTCGCGACAAGAATTTCTCCCCGCGCCCCGCTATCAAACCGGTTTTCAATCGGGCGCAAACAAACCCCCGTCCCGGATATAAGGTCTTATGTTCGCTAGTAAAAGGCCAAACGGGATAGGTTCGCGACGGCACGTTGCAAAATACCGCCCCAGTGTGGGCAAGCCGGAGGGTCGAATTCCCACTGGATGCCTTTCTTGGACATCGCGGTACCTAACTAAGTCCTGTTGCTGGACAGAAATTCGATGACTTCTTTCGAATCCATCCGTGCCCCTACAATTCCGCAATTCGCAATCCGACCGGATCAAGTCCGGGAACCACGACGCGATCCGAAGCGGCCCAACTTGCCCACATGGGCTTTAGTGCTGAGGGCACTCACAAGTTCCAAATGAACGGCCGTAGTGGCGAGGCACACGAAACGCACATGTAGGGCTTATGTTAACGCGCGTTACGAAGATCGGAGGACTCGACGAGGAAGGGGCCAGCAAAGTCTGTACCGATTCCAACAAGTGGTCGGGTGGCCCCGACGCGGTCGGGTGGTGAGTCACCCATCGTCGGCAGTAATATGGTGGCCTTCAATTTATCGCAAGCTTCTACATATTATGTTAGAAGTTACCGAAACGGTGCAAACTATAAGTTTCGAACTACAGTACTCGTACAGCAATAAACATTACAATGTATATTTTGTTTACTTCTAACTTCAAACTTAGCTATATGGTTCAAATGCTCATTATACAATACACTATGCAAATGACTTACTTAAAATAATGCAAATGTAAATTCAATTACAGCAAACTTCTTACTTACAATAATAAAAAAAAATACAGACTCTACAATAACAGTGTAGCTGAGGATAGTGATCGTAATCAAATAAGTGTTTACTAGTGTCAATATGGCCAAATGTACTACAGTTTCAGTCACGGAAAATAAGGCCCTAGCACACACTATTCACATATCTACCGAAACGAGAATAAATATGATTTAGATTACCTCGAAACTAAACAGAAAACATATTCTTATCCACATTATGCATTTCATGATTATTACGTCTACTTATAATTTACAAAAGTCATCCTCGATAAAATCATTTATTAATAGACAGGGGACCTCGGCCCTGAGGTCCGGGACAAATTAGAGGCTGCAGGAACCCGGTAGTATCGAGATCGACCAAAGGGGTGAGTGTGGTACTCCAGTCGCGGCCACTCAGCTAACGGGGATGCGAAGGGTCTAGCTGACCGCTGAGTGGCCGTAAGGTTCCTCTCAACACGCTGAGGGGGGTGAGGACCCACCGCCCCTGGAGAAATGACCCCCCGACTGGTCGGGGGAGGGACCCCCTTTAAACCAAGGGGCACGGCGGCCGGCAGGGGAGCGCCGACCGTCGCCCGACAGAGGGCGTGACTGAGTGCCCCCGCCCGTGGGGGTTGAGGGCCAGGGAGAGTCCCAAGAGGAAGCCCCGTTCGCACCCAGGAACAAAACAGCATGGTGGTTGCCCTGGCAGTGCGAACAGGGCCGCTGGTGCGGCCAGTCTCGGTGGAGATGCCTTTCCAAGCAAGAGTAGCACCAGCGACGCTCCTTGGTGATGGTTCGCCTCGCCAGGACCGGCTTACCCAACAACTTCGGGGACAAAGTCACCCCGTGATCGGAGGCTCGACAATAGGAGCAGGGAGGCGCCCGCAGGTCGTCGACAGTGCCCGCCACGTTCTCAATTTGCCTGCACTCCTCTTCCAAGAACCGCAACAAATCTCTAAAGGGCGGAATATAGAAAGCGCCGTCCCCGCCGTGCCTATCCTCGAAATGGATGCACATGTCGAGAGGCAGGCGGGACAGCACATTGTGGAGCAACAAAAAGGACCATTCGTCCACCGGTAAATCCAGCCGCCTCAAAGAATTACAGGCCACCATTAGTGGATTTACGAGGTCCTGACGTAGTCTGGCCCGGTCCTTAAGCAGCGGGAGATTTAGCAGCTGCTTGACGTATTCATCCGCAATACGCCAGAAGTTTGCGTACCTTCCTGCGAGGAGGTCCCGAACTGTCCGATAGGCGTCGTCCGACAATTTCAAATGGCCGACGACGCCCAGGGCCTCCCCCTCCAGTGAGACTAGAAGGTACGCCATCTTCTGACTTGGATTCGGGTCCCTCCGGGCGTCCACTAGGCTGTCGAAAAGTCCAACATAGGGCAGCTAGTCGGAGAGGACCCCGGAGAATCTTGACAGGTCCAGAGTTGGGAGTCGTCTCAACAGCTCCGGCTGAGTAGGCTGCTTCCGAGGTGACTCGAGCAAGCCACTCAGCCGAGCTCCACGCACTTCCTTAGCATGCTTAGCACTCGCCTCGATCAAGTCGTCCGTGAGCGATAAGAACTGCTCGTAGTACGCGAGGCCAGAGTCTAGGACTCCCTGTGCCGCATCCGTGGCCATAAGCTCTGTGCAAGCCTCCTGCACTACGGCCCTTCGAGCCATGACCTGCTCGAGCCGCTTCTCTAAACTATAGACCCTATCTGATCGCCCTATCAAGGTGTGGGCATTCGCGGCCCAACGCAATTCAGCCTGCAGGCGAAGCGCCGGTAACTTGCGCGATAGTATCTTTATTCAATACAAATCATTATCGACCCAAATCAAATACTCGTACGTAGTCAATTAGCTTATAAATTCAAAATACTACGATTTATTTCCTTGCAATATTGAGTGGAACAAATATAAATAAACGAAAACGCTAATCTCTTTTAACCCAATGACAGCAAACAGAGAGATATAAAAATAATACTTAATTTACCTAAAAGCAATAATCGACAGTTACAAGTAAGGAGGTCAATATATATTTTTTTCCAATTACACTACACGTCCAGCACACACCACCGTCGGTACCAACAAGATGCCTCGCCCAGGCCACCGACCCTCCGGTAATTTAGTCTATTATAATTACTCTAATCTATTATAATATCTGACACATAGGTACCTAACCCAAAACAACACTCCTGCTTGAACAGCCTAAAGGGCGTGGTCATACGTTATACCCTCTAACTAAACAAAAAAAATATTATTATATTTCGGCCGGTGCGACCGGGGAACAAGAAACTGCTACCAGAATGATAGCCTAACGGGAGTGGTTCTAGCTACTGCTTCGTTAACAAACAAAAAAAATCACTATAATACAGCCGGGTGCTACCGGGGAACGAAACCACGCTCTGCTACCACAATGTTACGGCCCTGAGTTGCCCAGACGAAGGTCGACTGAGGTAGGGCCCATCTGTACTCCAGTTCGACGGGCAACCCAGGGGAGAGCTCGATGGCTTATGGAAATTTATTATATAATGGATGAGCAAGCAAACACAAAACTTACCTAGTTCAGGAGTACTGTAGACCCCAAGGCGTCATCAGCGTGATGTGAAGGTAGTGTGGGTATGTATGTGAAAGAAGGTGTATGGTGCGTGCTGACTTCACCAAGGTAGGCGGACCAACCCACCGTCGCTGCACCGCTTCAAAGGACGCCCTCACTTCCGGGCACCGAGCTCCAGTCTAACTTCAATTAACACAAAACTATAGTCTAAGAGCAACGCAAGCTCCTTTCAATTCACAAAGTTTAGAGTTCAATCGACCAAGCAAATTCACTTCGTACTATATCAAAAAGCCACGTAAGCTACACCTCAATGTCAAAAACAGCACAAAAGTTCCGTTAATCACTACAAATAACACGCTCGAATCTTCATGACTATAATACTATAGCGCTTCCCTGCGATATCAAACCGCCGCGTAGACAACCAGTCGACACAATTAACAGCAAATGAAGGTAAATTAATCACGCAATCTCAAACAAAAGCCTAGTCACGTGTCTTAATAGACTAACACTATATCGGCCGATCGATTTAACAAATTTTAACTTCGCGACGCGACGAAATACGGCTGCCGGTTCAGCCGACTACAACAACAGGCGTCTCGCAAGCGCGCTCAACGGAGCTCAGAGTGGACTGTAGGCTGAGCGGCGCGGCCGCAGTTCGTGACAGGAATTTCTCCCCGCGCCCCGCTATCAAACCGGTTTTCAATCGGGCGCAAACAGTACTTATGTCAAACATACTAAATGTATGTTTAACAAAACTTATTAACATAACATTTAAATTACAATTATATTTATTTAAATTGGAATAAGAGTCGTTCATAAATGCTGGGCACGCGAGAGTTTAAATTGGACTAATTTATTCCATTTTGACTTTGATGTGGAAACCTAAAAATAAAATAAAAGAATGTTAAGCGGATTTAAATATGAAAAAATTGGCCTAATTATAATAACTTATATATGTTTCTACAAAAAATGTGTATAATAATATATTCGTCCTATACTTAAGTACCCACAGAAATGTCGCACCTGAACATATTAATTTCATAATCTATATTCCCTGACATGAGATGGCGTCATAGAAATAATTTGTTTTATTATTAGATACATAATACCTTATTAACCGATGAAAAGTAATTCCTTGGTTTTTACCCACATTTCTTGAATTATTTGTGCAATATCTAAGTACATACGACGGCATATTTTTATCAAGAGATTTTTTTTAAATCAATACAACACGTGACAACCCTATAAGCGCCTAGCGAGTGACTGACTCTTTCTGTATATATATTACTCTACTCTATGGAGTGACTGATTAAAGTGCAGGGTACGCACCGCAGTTGAGTGGAACAGAGTAGCTGATTGCAGTGTCGCTTCTAGTACGTAGTACATAATAGCTCAATATCCCAGAATTATAATTCTTATGGAATTTATATATTTAAGTAATAATTCTTATTGAGAGTCGTTATTATTTTACCACTAGTTAGGATAAAACCTTCGTGCTGGGAAGAACCAGCAAGAAACCCCGTGGCATTTTTTGAATAATGTGCGCGTCGGCCGGGGTAGCTTTGCGAACGTGCGTGTCTTCAATTGCATAGTAAACAATCTGGATCCTATCCCCGCTTATAAATAGTAAACATAATTAAAAATTCTTATTTCCATCCATCCATCTATCACCGCTTATGAACTCCACTGCACTGAACATAGGCCTCCGCACCGCATGCACTGCCTCGTAAGGACCACGCTGGGCAGACGAGTTGGCAAATGCAACTTTTTCATTATTTTGAGTTGTTATCGGCAAGTTGCTGCTGCAGATCTCTTGTTTCAGTTTCCCTCTGTCACCTCTTGCGACATTCACGGGGCCGTATGGGGTAGCGGATATTCTTACACCACCATTACACAATTTTTTTGTAAATCTTTGCCGCGCGGGAAATAATCATCGTGAGGAATTAAAAATATCGAGCGCATGAAGCTGTGAAGCAGATGATCAGAGCGATTTAGTTATTTGCTTATTTTGTGTACTTTTGAATAAAGTTCGAGCTGTACCTAAAGTGCGTAGTGAGCTTGCGCATCGATAAGGATGATTAAATTATAATAAACTAGCTGGTTCCCGGCGCATTGCTGCCGCAGAAGATATAGTTGTGGAAATAACGTATTCAATTTGGAATATATTTTTTTAAAAATATGAAACCTTAATCTTTTGCACCATAGAAGAAGACAAGACAGCTCCAGAGAAGATATGACAGCTGTCAGTTTTTGATATTTCAGATGTTTTAAACATACTTTGGCTTGTAGTACAGTAAAAATAGACGTTTTTTGGTCAACTTTGCACTAAATTTCCGATCCAATTTTTTTGTTTTATATGGCTTAGGATCACTTACTGAGCACAAAATCATAAAATGCTGACAAATCCAGGTAGCGCTTCAAGCGCCATCTTGAAAAAACGTTTTAGCCGATATCTCGGAAACTATGCACTTTAAGGCAAAAGTTATAGAGACCATTATTGTAAAAAATAAAATTTCAAAACTTTTGTTTCCAGTAAACTGTTTTGTAGAACTTACCGTTTACGATTTATGGCCCATTTAATGAACCGGTTTTTCTATCGCGGCTAATAAC
>DWHP01000761.1:0-18092 GCA_018247895.1 Parnassius honrathi
TTTGAAAATTTGCAAGTTGTGGAGGAATTTCCGCAGTTGGATATGCTTCAAAACACCATTTTTACGTCTCTGCGTCCAAAACAGTACTGATGACCGAAACAAACGCTCCTCGCGCGCTTGTGGCCTACGAGTCACGTGTGCGGTGATTAGGTCATGCGCTTTTACGACTTCTATTTATATTTAGATTTCTGTGGTTTTATTCAATGTGCAGCGTTCGCGTAAATTTAAGAAATCATTAAGCACAACAATAGCTATAACAATTAGAAAGTTTAGAAAAAAATACATAAATTATTATCTTTTTTATCAATTACATAATTCTTAATAGCATAAAGATAAAAATATAATAAATAAAACGGACGTTAATTGTAGGTACTAAAAACTATTCATTTTATCTTCAAAATATCCCTTGATACAGTAGTATGCATTATTTATTAAAAAACCCGAAAGCAATTTCTTAAAGTTTTCAATATTATCTGTCTGTTTGATGTATTTTGGGAGTTTATTAAAAATTTTAGGAGCACCCCCGGGAATTTTTTTATGATTATTGTTTTCAAATATGCTAAAAGTTTTCCTAACAAACATACCTACTTCAAATATATATGTATATAAAGATGGTAGGGTTAGTTTGTAAAGATCAATTAAATGCGGTTTGCAACTATCGGTAATCTGCAACTTACTGCTCGTAAACCTTTCTTTTGTGCTGTAAAGACTCCGTTTTGGGGAGTTTCCTCAAAATATTACACCGTATCTCAATGTTGAAGAGACGTATGCACGGTACTTGGTTATGACTGTTTCACTACTCGTAATTTTTATAAGGTTATGTAGTGCATAGTGGTATTGATTTATCTTTTTTATGATATGTTCAATATGTTTACTATATGTTATATTTTCCCAGTCCCAGAAATTTTGTCTAATCTTTTTCGTTTAAAATTTAAGTTTTATAGTGTATGTTAAGTTTGCTATAGTTGTAATGGCCCGAGTACGCTTCCTTGCAGCACACCGTAGGTTGTTTGCTTTTGTTGCGAAAGGAGAAGAAGGAAGATCTTTTTTACTTTTGTAATTTGTTTTCTATCATTCAGGTATATAGGTCATATTTTTCCAGTTTAAGCGCTAGGATATTTAAATAAACGCAATCAAATGCCTTGGTCATGTCTATGAAGAAGGTGGTTACCGGTGTATGATTATCTATACCAGTGATCACTTTTTGAATAAACCCATACGTGGCCATATTTATGTTTTTACATTTTCTTAAACCATATTGTTCGTATGTTAGGATGTTATTACTTTCTAAATAAGGATATAAGTTGTTATCTATTACTTTTCTTTTATTTTGGATAATATTGGAAGTAAAACGACAGGCGTACAGTTTTGTCCTTGTCTGTCATGTCTGTCCTCCTTTTTTACAAAGGACTCATAACGGATATTTTTAAGTCACTAGGAAAAGTACCATTTTCTGTACATACATTCACCACGTAACTCAGAACTGGGGAAATTTCAACGGCCACAAATTTAACTACTTTTGTGATCATATTATCATTACCGGCACTGTTAGTATTTTTTAACCTATTAATTATTTTAACATATACATAAATATTGAGTTCAGTATTTATGGACGAATAATTTTGGTAGTCATTACTATACTGGTTTATAGGCTGGACTTCATTGATAAAATAATTATTAAATTGTTCAGAATTTTTTTCCGGATCATATATTTATTACTAAGATTAATTTTTGTAATATTATCTCTACGGAAAATGTATTTATTCTTATTTATCAATTTCTATGTGGATTTTGTTCTATTCCCCGCATTGTTGAAATTACGTGATTTTGCGTTAAATTAATGATTTGTCTTAATCGTTTAATATAAACTTTAAGCTTTCTCTTATTTTCCTTAGTAGTCAGCCATAGCATTTCTCGCTTACGTCTACAGCATAGTTTAATACCATTTGTAAACCAAATAAGTTTCTTTTTACAAGAACTTTTAACTTTAAGTGTCAGAAAGCGTATATTGTAAAATATTTTAAATAATTAATTGAATTCGTTGAACGCTTCCTTACGATCAATGCATTCATAAACATTATTACAACTGAGATTTCTAATGACATTTTTTTAATTTATTTAATTTTTTACGCTGTATCCCGTTTTAACATGAACTATTAAGAGATAGTGTATGATTTGTTAACAGGACATTTTAAGACTTAAGCAGTATGATCTGATATCCCGAGGTACAATTGTATATAACTTCACCTTTAATACCTCTTATATTATCAATTACATTATTAATCCACTTGCCACTCTGTAAACGTGTAGGCTCGCAAATACTCGGCCGTAAGTTAAAATTTAACAATTTATTTTGAAATTCTGTATAAATCCGAGTACTTTTTAAAATATCTATGTTAAAATCCCCACATGTTATAAGTTTTTTCTTATTAGTACTACAAATTTTTTGTAACATACCTTCAAAGTTATATAAAAAAGTAGTTACGGCGTCGTGCTTGCTTTCGGAGATCTGTATAAACAAACAATAATTATACCGTGTTCTATTAATTCCAAACCACAACACTATATTAGTAGGGCAGAAAGTAATATTGGGGCAGGAATATTGATGTAATTCGATCATTTTGTACTTCAAATTATTATTTATTAAAACACATGAACCCCTCTTCTGTTATTTCTGTTAGCATAAGTTGCTAGTTCAAATCCTTAAGATTGAAATTCCATTAGATTGAAATCATGCGAATTAAATGCATATTTCTACCATTTTCTGATAGCTCGTTTAAGTGGTAGGCTAATAAATCTGATTTACTTATTAAACCATTTACATTTTGGTGTAAAATCGATAAATATATAATACGAGAAAAAGATAAGAGCTATTTTGAATGTTTAAATTAGTTATTCTTTGAATTATCATTTACAGCTATGCAGACTTATAATCATTACCTAACTTATTTGCATTAATTACCAAGTCTGTCTGAGTACAATTATTCTTTACGTCTTTTTAAAATCATTATTACAATGTATTACGTCAGTTTGGGTATATTTATTTTGTGCAATAATTGGTAAGGACTTGTGGGCAATAATTTTATTATGTAATTCAAAGTTTAGTTTATAATCTGAATGTAATACTTCTTTTAACAATGTTTTACAAATATTTAAGGCAAAATGCTTTATAGCGTAAATAACTACTGTAACCCATATCAAAAAATGACACATTCATGTGTCTTACGGAAATACTACTAATAAATTAAATTTATTTTCATTAAACTCCAGTTAAAGGGTACTTCCAACACTATACTACTTGGTTTTGTTAATGTTTGTAAACAGTTCCCAAAAGCAACTTCAAACTGATAAGGGTTATTATCGTTTTTACCACTAATTTTCAAAACAGAGTCGTTTATAATCAGAAGAAAGTTGCTTATTTTCGCTCCGGACCTAAAATAACAGGTAACTTTAAATTAAGAACCTAAAATTTTTTGCTAGATTTGACAAACATACTGTCCCTGTTGATCAGCAAATATAACAACATTTCGTATCTCTCTCTGTTCGTCCGGATTCGATCTAGTGTCTCGGGATGTTTTTATCGTATTTTGATTTTGGATTGTGCTTATACTGCCATTTCGTTTAAAACATTTATCGCCGTAACATGGTAAAGGAGTTTCGCTATTTTGTGTTTTATTATTGTGTAGGTCCCATTTTGTATAAAATATCCATTATGTAATACCATGAAAAATAAAGAAAATATGTGATCATAGAATCATTCTTTAAGAAAAAGCGTTAATTTACACTTGTAATGTTTTAGTAAAGTGTCCACGAACTAAATGTTACTAGTTGAAGCTGATTTAATGTCAAGAGATATTTCGTTCCAGAGCCTTATAGACGTAAGAGCAAAAGAGTAGGGCATATAACCAGTACGGTGTAAAGGTTTCAACAACTAGATTAGATTAGATTATCTTACAAGTACTCAAGAACACATGGATCGTTCAGAATGACGAAAAGAGTGAAGAGTATTCTAACATATCTGCACTGACTTATAGGCATAGACTTATAGGCTGAGTACGAAAGGGAGATACATGGTCATATTTACGAAGACCATAAATATATCAGATGCCGTTGTTGAGAAGAAGATCCAATGTGTTAAAGGGAAATAGTAAAAATACTACCTCAAATGGCTTAGCAGGATCCTCCGTTATGCCGAAAATATTGCAGCATTAATTTTGAAATAAATGTATAGTAAAGTTGAGGATTAATGTTAAGTACTACGTTAGACAAAAACACGATTCCGTAAAATGTTCTCGATAGAAAAAAAATCCAAAATTACCTCCAAACTGATCAATTAACCGCTGGTATTCACAAAATACTTTAAATTATATCATGAAATTGCATACTAACTAAACTAACTATAAAGCAGGGCTTATGTTTTTTTTAAATTACCATTATTTTCACCGAAAAAAGAAATTACCTAAACTATCGGCGTCTTAAAGATTGTTTCCTGCCGCTCGATCAGTCTCGCCCGGCTTTCGAACGGGAAAGCTGTGTCGCTTACGATCAGAATACACATTACGCAACAGGACGACGTAAAATTAAAATGGGAAATAACCGTAATGAAAATATGAAGCGACTGGATTGGCGTAAAGAAACAGGCATAAATATGATAAATCTAATGAAATAAATATCTAACGACTTATCTACTTACAGTATTAGTGATTACTAACGTGTCGGTACATAGCATACGACGCGCGGGGAAGTGGGGGCGAAATTAGAATTTGAGCTGGGGTACTATAGCCCCTTAGGAAGACAGTTTAGCATTAAGATGAACGCACACATAAATGAGTCGATTGTCATCGAATTTTCTGATGATCTCGCGCAGGTATGCGCCGCATGAGCAGTATTGTCAGAATTTTACTCATTATTTTAACTGTATTTCTGTTGTTCGTTGTTTAATTACAGGGGATAAAAAATGCAACTAAACAAAGAAAATAATTCCGGGTTAATAGAAATAACTCAAAAAGAAAAAAGGCTTAGAAACAGAAAACTCTCAATCTTCTGTTGGAATAGAATGGAGATGACGTCACCAGAATCTAGCCGCTCGTGCACCTCACGTTTCGACTGCGATGACGTCATACTCGTGCGCGGGTGCAATACGGATATATGCCGTGCTTTACTGAATTGCGGGTCATGCGGCGCGGATGGATGCGCAAAATAGCATATACGAGTAATTCCATTCGAAAAATCCGATGACCGCAGCGCGCTAAGCTTTTGGGGTGCGTTCACTCTTATTAATACTTTAAAGGTGAACGCACGCCTAAACGTGTGCGAGTTTCCTTTAATATTGTTGATTTTTACAGTAACTTACAGCTTCATCGTAAGAAACCTAAAAGTGTCCGCAAGCACTGTATAACATACTCAATTATATTTTATATGTTGTACTATTACATGATATTGCTAAACATGAATTTTTAATGTAAAATTTTAGAACGAGTAAACATTGGCATTGAAGATTAAAAGTATCGACTTTTGTTTACAATACAGGCTATTTACAATGGCATGATAACAAAAGTATTTGCCTACACCGTGTTTCTAAATTTATAATTAAAATATTTTCTAAGAAATCTATTAGGATTTCTTTAGTAAGTTAGAACTGTTACTTATCATACAATGTATTAGGGGCGTCGTTATAGAGAGTTATACGTACAAAATATATATACAAATTTAACGGATTTGTAAACATTCTAGATCAACTCCAATTGCGATATATTTGGGCAGTGTTTATTAAACATTTTTTACATATAAATAAACTTTACATATATTATAAACATATAAAGTCATTTTTATGATTAATATGGGTACGCAAGCAGCTCGGTTTCATTAGTAAGTTAATCGGCAATAGCACGGCCGACTTTCACTAAAAGTCAGCATTTAATTAAATGTCTAAAGAAATGTATAAACACAGAGGGTTGTCATAGTTTAGTAGTTGGGCCGTACGAGTACAGCGACGCGAAGCCCACCAGCCTTCTTTGACATTTCTTTCCCTATTCTAAGCCAGCGCTTGACTACTATCGCACCTGATAGTAAGTGGTGAAGCTGCCAAAGCTGGTGAAGTAGTGCGACTTAACACAAGCCTATGCACTCCTGCCTTGAAGACACCCACATTGTAATCAGATGGAAAGACTGGAAATTTATTCAACTCCCGAACTACGAAGAAAACAGTTTGGTTTGAATGTGTGGTAAGTTGACAACGAAAGGGCGGGCGTCGGGTTGTCCTATGACGGAAGAAACAGGGAGTAATTAAGTTAGTAAAATTGCTAATTGCTGTAAAGTTATCGTAGTACCGCGGCCTACGCCCTTGCTTTAAATGTCACAGTACGCGAGCAAAATATTTCGAAGACATGTGAAGTTCGCCAACACGCATTGAGGCAGCGCGGCGGACACTTCCTTGCCCTAAAACCCTCTCAGAAATGAGCGGAGGCCTGTGCCCAGCAGTTGGACGTATATAGGCTGTAACTTTTACGCGAGCAATGTGGGATCGATCCCTGCCAGTACCAATGAGTATTAATTGCAATTTAAGTACTGGGCGGTGAAGGAAAAAATCGTGAGCCAATCTGTATATTTGAGAAATTGAAAGACATGTGAAGTCCGATAACACGCAATAGGGAAGCGAGGAGGATAGTTTCTTGCCCTTAATGCTCTTGAAATTAGGGAAGACCTGCGCCCAGTAGTGGAACGTATGTAGGCTATAACTTTAGGCTTTATTGTAATTACGATCTTTCGTTAGAGAAATTATTATATTCTTCGAATGCCGTAGTGTCGCGGGTAGAGGGTACCGATCAAATGATGTGCAAAACAAAAAAAAACGATGGAGAGTTTTCCGGTTCGGAAGCGGTTTTAGTTGATACACATCCGGATTTCGTATTAAAGGGGTATACGAGTATAATATGATAGTATAGTTGCGCTGCGAATAGTTGACTAAGTATTTAGACCATTATTGATCGAAATCCATATAACTTAAATTTTTAAAAGCGGTCCACTTTGTACAATATTATGATAATTGTGACGTTTGATATTATCAGTTAAATAAATTGTAATATACATTATAAAATTATGTCTCTAAAGCTCTATTAAATGTACGCGCAAGAAATAATCTATAGAGACTGCAAATAGTGCGTTGCGATGGTCCTCACGATGAAGTCACTTACATATTGGCAGTTTAATTTAGTTATCTGTGATGTGGAGTTCTGCAAATTTCTGAAAAAAAAAAACGAAATGAGTTGATTTAAACAACGAACAATTAAGAAATAAAAAACTGTAGTGGCAGTGAAAGGGAATCCATCATTTATTTCGTCAAGTGGTTGTCGTAAAAGGAGACTACGAGATAATCAAGAAGGAACTCATGCCTCCCGAGACATGACGCGACAGAGTTGTGAAATAGCTAGAGGGAGCAGTGTAAAAGGTGCGAGACGTCTGGTATCGCTATCGCCAATCCGCCTGCCAAGCGTAGCGATCAAGGCATCCTCCACATAACGTGAGAGGCCCATCACCAGCTGTGGGTTTTTATGGGCTGATGATGATCATGACTCCAGTCGTGGCAGAGCCACGCGACAACTACGAGTATGTTATGGTTGCAGCACGAATGGGTCGGCTCGAACGGGGAAAGACCACGATCTCATAAAGCGTAAAGCGAATCAGTTACCAGGTATTTTATCTTAAACCTCAATGGTGACAACGCATTTGCATTTTGTTTCCTAATTGAATAACGATTTAGATGCCTATTGGCCACAACAGCTACTTACAAACAGGTGGACTGTGTGCTCGTTTGTCACTTTTTATTTTATAAAAAAAAAAAAACTTTAAAACTTTGAACATTAATTTTGATTTTGGTTGTCGGATAAAGGATGCCTCGGGCATTAAGTACACCATATAATATATTATTATTGTAACGGGCTTAGTGTTCGTTACAATAAAAACTGCCGATTGAATTACCAAAATTGACACTTTATTTACCGAACACCAACTAAAACTTAAAATACACTAATAATTAATCACACTTAACACTTTAGTTCACTTTATTTCGCTCCTAAATCTTCGCTTGTATCGTCTGTATGTAATTCAATACTTCCCCGATCGATTAGATAGATCTTGTCGCTCCTATTTCTGCTACTCCATACTATATGGCGCTAGCGCCGTATACCAGACATCAACTATGGCGGGCAACAGCTTTGCTGGAGCATTGCACAATCCAAACGGCATTATTTAAATTCCAGTATATACCTCATATGTTGTGTGAAATTAAATAAATAAACTTTTACTTACTTCTAGGCATACTTTTTAGGGTAGACTTCGATATGCTGTCGCTGTCCTCCGACTCGGAACATATTTGAAAACTTGTTTCTGCAAAAATATAGTACTTGGGTATTTAATACCTAGTTAGCTGTGGGATAGTAGAGCCGTGGTAGCTTAGATGGTTAGCGCTAGCTATAAATTTCACAGTACGCGAGCAAACCGGGTTCAATCCCTGCCGGCACCAATGAAATTGTTAATTGCAATTTTAAGTGCTGCTTTACCACGTGCTCGGCGGTGAAGGAAAACATCGTGAGGAAACTTGCACGTCTGAGAAATAAGAAAAAAATATTTCGAAGAAATGTGAAGTTCGTCAACACGCGTTGGGACAGCACAGCGGACAATTTATTGTCCTAAAACCCTTTCAGAAATGAGCGGAAGTCTGTGCCTAGGAGTGGGACGTACGCTGTAACTTTTAGCGGCGGATAGGTATTTAAAAAAGGCGATTTTAAGTCTTTTAAAAAAAATTAATTACTAAATTTGCCAACACTGTATTGTCCATGTAGTTGCGGTGAAAGAATACACACAGCAGCGTCTTCCTTATAACAAAAGATAAAAACTACGGTTGTGAACCTACGTAACCGCCGTAAGTAGAGACAGAGGGAAACTGAAACAGAGATGGGAGCTGCGTCTTTCTAATAACGACTACAAATAAAAATTGCGTTTGCATTTTTATCTAATAGAGATAACATGAATACTTATTGAAACTCTTTTATTATTGAAATTTCATTTCGAACAATTTTGTCAAACATTAATTTATAATGTAATATTTTATTCAATTAAAATTAAACATTTCTAGGGTCTATTACCAACCGTGTACTCTAAAGTAGTATAATAACTTCTAGCTATTTTATGATAGATTATTTTATGTGTACTCTGATATCGCACAAATATTCCTGCTAAAATATGGCAAGGGATCTGGAGGCAAAAATGATCGAGTACACTTGCATATCGGTACATACCAGTATCGTATCTGAGTTTATTTTGTCGGCATGGCATGTCTTGGTTCTCCACGTGTCCGAACGTCCGAAAGCCGACGGCGAACTGTGCGTACGGACTTATTTCATATAGTTCTGTAAAGAGGAAAATAATATAACATTTTCTTGGCCAGAAGGCTACCCGTTTTATTGGGAAGGTAGAAGTGACAAACGAAACATTTATAGTCAAATCGCTCTTATATCTACATGTATAAGATGCATTTTGGGAGCACATCTGTCAATTTTAGTCATTTAATGATTTTAAAACCCTATTTAAGTGTGAAACTTATACGTATAATGTTTATGGGACATTTTTATAGAATAAGGGTGACAAACGTCCGTATAGTCTAGTCTACCGAAGTAAGTAATTAAGTGAATGTTGTGTCTATGAGCCAGACATTCAGCCTTGACTAAGAAACAACAAAAAACGTTGATACCTCTAGGACTAAGAATAACTAGTTATCAATAAAAAGGGTCTCCCGTTCTCAACACTTGACTTGTGTAAATCAATAAAGATCTTTACTTTTTATTTTGTAATTTTCTATCGCTTCTTTAACCGGTAGAAAATTACATAAGATAAGGAGAGAGAGAGAGAGAGAGAGAGAGAGAAATGGAAATGGAGAGAATTTTTACACGTGGTAGAGCCACGCTGCACAGCTATATTATGGTAGCAACACGAACGGGTAGGCTCGACCTGGGAAGGACCATGGTCTCACAGAATACCAGCGTAAAATAGCAGCTTGACACTGCTGTAATCCTTTTTACTGGAAACGAGCCATTCCCTTTTAGTCCTCAAGGGTGACAACGCATTTGCATTTTGGTTCTTAATCGAAGATAAAAGTAGATGTCTATGGGCCACAGCATCTACTTACCATCAGGTAAACTGTGTGCTCGTTTGTCACCCTTATGCTATAAAAAAAAGAAAGACAGAAAGAACATTAACCATGCTTGCTGTTGCTCCTCATGTGTATTGGCGCGCTGTATATCCTGTTCTGCGCGTTCGCTGCGTTGTCCTTCACGCCGGCGAGGTTGCTGTGCGACGTGTTCGCCGTCACGTCGCCGCTGCCGGACTTATCCGCCGCGATAGAGTCACGGTACTCGGTTAGGTTGCCGGCTCTAGAACAAGTAATTAATCTATACAAATAAATAAAATTTAAGCATCGGTTTCTAATGTCAAAATAATATTTTTAGTAAATGCATGTGAAATCTTAAACCATCAGCCTTGTACATATTAAGCGTTCCAATGTACGCATAGCCGGTTACACGTGCACGGGAACACTTAGTCCGTACCTGCAGCAACGCGTATACAATTTGAGCACGCGTGTCGAATCGCGGCGAGTCGTCACCAGTTGGCTTTTGGTTGCACAATTAGAAGTGCCGCAGTGGTGCTGCACACGTTAGCTGTGTATCAAGGCGGATACTGGCTGGTGACTAGCCGACTTGCGACTTGTCACTGCGCGTTCATAATCCCACAAAGCATAAAGATGCCCTGTACGCGTATTCACCTGTACGCGTATTTAACATACCTAGATTACGCGTACATTGGAACGTATAATGCAATGTTTAGTCCGTACAAAGCTTCATTTGTAACAAAATATAAATAAAAAAAAATTGCCTGTAAGTTTGTTCCGGCTAATCTCCGAAATGGCTGGACCGGATTCGACGGAAATTTCACTGAAAGGCTGCTGATGTTATAAGGATTAACATAGACTACTTTATAAAACGAATTAAGTTTCTGCGCAAAAAAAGAACAACCACGAAGTTCAATATAAGTACAAAAGGCAAACGAAGTTGCGGGGAACAACCAATTTAAAATATGATTACACTATCACGATGATGATATTACA
Source organism: Parnassius honrathi (assembly GCA_018247895.1). NCBI lineage: Eukaryota > Metazoa > Arthropoda > Insecta > Lepidoptera > Papilionidae > Parnassius > Parnassius honrathi. The sequence goes on from DWHP01000761.1 coordinate 11,159, forward strand.
TTTTAGGGTATAAACTAACGGGAGTGCTCTATGGATTTTTCTTTTTTATACAAGCTTTAACAGTATGTTCAACACACAAGAGATTTACGATCATACTAAAGCGATCGTTTAAATCTCATACACACTATACGTATTTTACGTTAGTATTCTGTTAGAGTGTCCTCCTTCTCTGGTTGAGCCGACCCAATTGTGCAACGGCAACTCCCAACACCTCTTCATTAGTTTTGTAAAGCACTGTTTGTATGATGTAACAAATTATAATTTCCTAAATTACTAACCTCTGCCTCTTAACCAGTATATAAATGCAGCTGACGAGACACAAAGCCAGCAATATCGAACTGCAGATTATAACCAACATGTTAACGTCCAATAGTTCGGAAGGTGGTCCCACTTCACCTGAAATGATAGTAATATACGATGAATATAATATCCTCCAGACCGAATTTCGGTCACGGCAGCCAGCCTCAACGGAGACTAGCCAACGGCGCAGGACAGGATTATAGTGTCCTAGTGTATGTGCAAGCACAGGTGCAGACTATTCCTTTGACAGGCCTGTTGGTCTAGTGGTTAGTGACCCTGACTGCTATACCGGAGGTCGTGGGTTCGATTCCGACCCAGGACAAATGTTTGTGTGATGAGCACGATCATTTGTTCTGTGTCTGGGTGTATTTTATCTATAATATTTATGTATTTAGAAATATATAAGTAAGTTTATCAGTCGTCTAGTACCCATAACACAAGCTCTGCTTAGCTTGTGACTAGACGGCGTTGTGTGATAGTTGTGGAATGTTATTATATTATTATTATAGTTTAAGGTCTTGTGCTTGGTATTTGTATCATGAGCAGGTTATATTATTAAATATCTAAATAATTATTTTAAATAAGGGGACCTTTTCATAATAATCTAATATTATACGAATAGTTTTAAAGGCGGCTTGACTACTTTATACTAAATTTAGGTTGATATTATTAGAACGGTGAACTAGAAAACTGAATGCTGTTATGGCTATAGTTTACCGCTAAGCCCTACGTCTTCAATGAATAGAAGGAGTTGCTTAGCCGTGATTTCACTTCTTCTGGGCGGAGTACATAGTTAAGATTATATGGGGTTGTGGGTATTATTACACTGCTACGACACGGTGTAAACAATATACGCATAAATAATACCAACTTACCGTGAAGCGGCCGGGTAATAATATCCACTAACCAATATTATCCCGTGGGTGTCGAAAGAGGCAACAGAAGAGGCTGAAGCAGGAGATAGGCAGTGTCTTCCTGATTTTGAGTGTCCCAGAGTCACTGAGTTTCCCAGATGATTGTTACGTTAGCGCATGAGGTCACACACACAAACACACACACACACACACACACACACACACACAAACACACACAATCTGTAGTACTAAAAAGTTTTGTTCATTTTTGTAGGGCGGTAAGGGACTGAATCTTAATACAGGCTATTTTATAGTCTAGTAAGGAGAACAGAACGTCACTCTCACTAGTGTTTTTACCTAATTTTATTGCTATGTCAACTTTTTTTTCTACATGTACAACAAGTTAAAAGTCTAAAGTTATTAAAATAATAGTTGTGAGAGCACATGATCACGTACTTATTTGAAAAGAAAAAGAAATAGAGTTTCACTGAATACTTACTCGAACTAAGTTAAATTAATAAATTCTCTATTTATTTCCAACGAACATAATGAAATTTGCATGATGGCTTCTCTGTAGAGTTTCCATAGCCAGCTGTTGGTGCGGAATAGTTCGGTACGATTAGGAAACGGCTGCCACTTAAATTTATTTTACTAAGAATAGGAAGATTATTTTAACACAATATTGTTTTAAATGTTTTTATCTTAATCGAACATTTATATTTCATTTTCTTAATTTGTTCTTTTTTTACTATGTATTGAATCTAAAAATATGGTTAACTATTTTAAAAAATATTAAAAATGCCTAGAAGCCAGTAATTATACAGCCCCTCTTTAACCTTCAGATTGGAACACACCAGTGCAAGCACTACTATTTGGGAACAATAATAATTTAGAGGTACTTATCCATACCGGCTTCTGGACAGAAAAAGAATAGTATCTACTAATAAATAGCTAAATAAAGTAATGTCACTTTGCTGCATACCGGTGACAAGTTTACGGGAATGTTTACGTATATGTCCGCAATCCCACCAACGCCGATTAACAACTGGAAGCTCTCCTGTGAGAGGAAAATTCCTCCGACTTTCCAGTAGCAAAGCGCGTCTTTCTATAAATTTATTATTTAAATGTGCTCCAAGAAGAATATAGGACTCGTAAAACAATAACTCAAAATCACCGGTCTATGGGGAGGGGCGCAACCCAATATCAATATGCCAATCTTCTGCGACAGTATCGGATATACTGTAACAATATGATACATTTTATGAACGAAACTAAACAATCATTTTTCATTTTGTAGCTTTGAGATTTGTAAAAATATAAAATTTTACGTTTTTACAAAATTATGTAATAAAATGGGGCTATGTAAAGAAGATCTATAAAACGACACTACTCACACTCTGAGTTTCCTCGAACTACTTTTAAGAACCAAGAGTAATTTTCGTAATATTTACCTTCAAAAGCTTAGTTGTACGGTGATGATGCAAGAGGACTTAACGCACTATTTCGTTCAGTGGGTATCGTAATAGGTTTTTTATAGGAGAGCAAACGAGCATACTGTTCACCTGATGTTGAGTGACTACCGCAGCCCATGAACAACTGAAACACCAGGGGAATTGCAGGTGCATTGCCAACCTTTTAGAAAGGAGTAAGCTCTTTTCTTGAAGGTCCATAGGTCGTATCGGTCCGGAAAAAGGTAACAAGTATTAATTATACTTATGTATTCAAAACCCACACCGACACAAGAGAGAAACGAAGTCAAAATCGAAATACACCGATCACTAATCTGTATGCCAAGCGTGGAGGTTATGGCAAGTCTTTAACCCTTCAAGCGCCGTAAAAATCCCATGCTTAGCAGGCGTGTCTCGGTGACCCATGGTAAACAAAGAGGAGCTCACTTTACTTGCTCGAGGTTTACTCCGAATGCGTGTTTGTGCACTGTGGGAGGAGTGATCCTCTCCCGATAGGGGGCTGCCATGGGGTGGTCGTTACTGATGGTTCTGCGGATGTAACGTTCCTGTGGCCCTGGCCAACTATCCAATATGTGGCGTAGGTGAGAACACCATGAGGCTTTAGTCGATGCAAGACCGACATACGCTGTCCTTTAACCCGCATGCGTAGGCATTTTCCCATAAATAAAAAAATAATGTGCAGTTGTAGACTTGAAAAGTCATTTGAGAGGCATCCTTGTCTCATTTTATCCAACAGTATTCAAATACAATCCAGTACAAAATAGAAAAATAATTGACAGAATCACCGTAGTTCAATACTTTGAGCTTGATACCGAAGTAGCAACCTCGTACTGCGGTAAGCTAAGTGCAGAACCATTTTTATTTTATAGAAGAGGGGGCAAACAAGCATGCGGCTCACCTAATGGTAACTACCGCCGCCTATAAACAAACGCAACACCAGGGGAATTGCAGGTGCGATGCCAGCCTTTTAGAAAGGAGTAAGTTCTTTTCTTGAAGGTCCCTAAGTTGTAGTCGTATCGGTCCGGAAAAATCGCCGGTGGTAAACAATTCCACAGAGAAGTTGTACGAGGAAGAAAACTCTTAGTAAAACGCACAGTGGTGGATCGCCAGGCATCCAGATGGTGAGGATGGTCTCGTGAATTTTAACACGATTTACGTATGTGAAATATGGTAGCTGGAATTAATCCGAACATTTCCTCAAAGCACTCCCCGTGGTAGATGCGATAGAAAATGCAAGGGGATGCAAGATCCCTACGCAGTGCCAGTGAATCGAGTCGAACAGAAACAAATTGGGTCGTGGACAATTCGAACCGCTCTGCGCTGGATGTGATAAAGTGAATGGAGCTGGCACTAGGGTGCCCCGGCCCAGAGATGAGAACGGTATTCCATGTGAGGCCGAACTTGCATTTTGTAAAGTTGACGAACAGGGCTCTGGGCCGATCTAATGAGACATTGTTCATTTTTACTAGCTTCCCCCGCGACTTAGTTCGCCTGGTATAGAACAACATTAAAAATTATCTCACGGGATCCCCTTATCGGGATGAAAGCATCCTATGTCCTACCCAGGTCGAGCTCTATCCATATGCAAAATTTCGTCCAAATCCATACTGCAGTTTTATGTGAAAGCGTAACAAACAAACAAACTTTCACGTTTATAATATTACTAGCAATCCGCCCCGGATTCAGTTAATACTTATGTTGTGGTGTAATTTATGTTTAAAAAAAGCACTACTCAATCGTTTTAGTTTGTCGCTTTAGACGTCATGAAACATGGACTCAAATTTGTCCACGGCTTACAAATTTGAAAACTTGGGTAATTTTAGCTCAAATTTTTAACATTACTGTTAGTTATTACGGTATGTCTTTAAACGTGTAAACATTTTGTCAGAAAGTGACGCACGAAAGTACTACACATAGAATACTATTATACTTACATAATAGAACGGGGGAGTGGGGTGTGTACGTGTAGCCATTAACATGTCACTAACATGTCAATTCACACCTATAAATGTTAACACAATCAATCGTTTCCAATTTTCGGGTCAAGCGTCGCTGCATGCAAATTATTTAAAAAATGGCAAATTGTGCAATAATAACGTGTCGAAAAAACAGCGGGAAATGGAATTTAAATAAAGGAGACATTTTCTACGACCGGCAAGTCGAAACTATTCATATTTTGTGAATATTAGAAACAAAAATAAAGAAATATTGATGTATCAAAAAATGTAAATGTGTATATTCGCTCAGTCTGTCAACAGAGCAAATCTGGTTTGTAGTAGTGATTGATAATTACAGATAATACGACGTAATTCCTTGTATGTGTGCTGCCGGCGACGCCGATCTTCGTACAGAAGAAGATTGACAGCCATTCTATTGTGTATTATAGTATTCTATGGGACTACATAATATAGCTGTTCATGGTAAAAACATTCAACGTTCGGGTCAAGGCCCGCAACGTTGAATGATTGACCTTGTGATTTTTTTTTTTGGAAACCAATTCTTGAAGGTAATTTTCTAAAACGCAAGGATTTTCGTAGTCAAGATTAGTTCAACCATTGTCTTGTGGCATATGCCTTTTATATATCTATATATTATACTGTGCAAAATGCCGGTTTTCATGTGCTGACAACGAAGAAGCCTTCTACATACAAATTTAAGAAGCGTATGGCTCGCCGTAAGTTACGTCGGTGAGTACCGGAAAAAACTTGTGTCTGAAGTCGAGACTTTGTTGTACAAAGCCTCGGATTGGAGGCAACTAAGTCTGGTCCAGTTTAATCCCCAGATCACAAAAATTTGCGCGTTAACGCTAAAAAGAACCTCTTTGTCGTATCTCCTCAGTTTCAGGGCACTCCCCTTGTTGCCTAAGCCAGTATCGGAATCGCCAACATATCGAATGAGGTGCAGTTTAGTAGTTATTTTATACCAGTTCTGGCTCACAACTCAGCCCGCATCGGCTGCTGGTGGTGGTGGGTTCACGGATCCCAAAAAAGAATTTTTAGCACGCTCTGATGAGGAATCTGCGGTCCGTTTTTGCGTAGGATGTGCGGTTCCGGAGATGTGCAGATCAATTAAGTAATATCTAATTGATGTCCGATGGGCCCGCACCCTCATTAGCTTTTCCTTTGTTCAGCCTTTCCTCTTATCTCTTGTATCTTTGTTCCTTGAGCACCGTCATTGCCGCTATTATCAACTACTCGTTGTATACCCTGCTTAGTGCTATTGTATTATACTTCTTTGTTCATAACTACCACGCTGTTCTGAATCATCAACGAAACACATTCCTTAATTTTGTTACAATTTTCATTTCTAAAATGTTATTGCTTATTATCTATAAAATAGGAGCGAAATATCTCATCCACTAAAATATCGTTGTATAGTGTATTCCCTGTAAATATATCCATAAAACTATGCATTGAACATCTCTGAAACTTATATAACAAATACATTAAGCATTATTCACTACAAACTGAGTCCACTCGTTCTAAATCCTATCAACATTCCAGTCCCATCTTTTCCATTTCTTTTTTAAAAACTAGATGATATCGTGCAGGTGATCGATCGTCGATATATAAAGCTATTCAATGTGAGCTTGGTTTATCATCTGTATCCAAATTGTATATATTATACGTTGGTTATACATGGGCAGTCTACTAACAGCATAAACTTTATTTTCTAGACTGGGATATAGTGTATCCATGATATTACTGCTATTAGTAGTTTATTACAGTACCAATCTATTCAATGGTTAACATAGGAAAGATCAATTATAGTGGTAATAATTTTGTAAATATTAAATCGCATTCTTTTGTGATGGTTTGTTTTACTCATAAGAAAATCTGTGCGTTAAAAAATGTTTTATGTATTAAGAAATGGTGTTTTGATAACAAAGCTATTGTTGGATTTCCAATAAAATATAGGTAAATAAACACTTCGTCTTTTAATTTAAACTACCTTTGTGTTGGAGAAGAATAAAAAAGGCAGTTTCAGACCAGCAACGATTAGTATTATTATATAGTGACACAAAGAGGCATATTTTAGATAATAATAGTGAAACATTAGCTTGGGATCATTATAAATTACGCTAAGCGTTGATAGTTTTTACTTTTATGTCTGTGTATAAATAAAATTTGTATTGTTTGTAAAATTATGATAATAATATAATGTGACGTAGAGTTTATTACATATTCAATTATTGTTTGATTGTAAATAATTTAGGATAATTGTTGTTTCTATTTGTGTGTGTGTGTGTGTGTGTGTGTGTGTGTATGTGTGTGTGTGTGTGTGTGTGTGTGTGTGTGTGTGTGTGTGTGT
>DWHP01000762.1:0-18089 GCA_018247895.1 Parnassius honrathi
GGACCTCGGCTAATCCAATAATATGCCAGCGCAACTTGTCTACCTCTTCTTCCAGCTCCAGTATCTTCTCGTCAGTCTATTGCGTCTAAAAATGAAAATTGGACAGTAAAAATTGATGTAAACAGTGAATTGCAAACTTGCGTAGTAAATCGCAACAAGAAAACAAATAAACTCTACTAGCATGAGAGATGGAGATCGTAAAACGAGATTAATTGGCGGCGACTATACGAAGCATCGTAAAATGCGGCCCGTTTTCGATATAAATTACATTGATTCCATTAGTGCGGACTGTACCCGCTGATGAAGAAAAGGGTCAATAAAATTACACATTAAATATTGCGGAGGTAGGTATCACACAGTAGTGTGATACCTACCGCCGCAATTTTTAAGGATTTACCACTTTTGGTAAGTGGAGCCTATAATAAAGCAAGACCTTTAATAATGCAAGTCGTTGGATTTTTTATAAACATTATGAATGAAAGTAATAAGTAAAGAACAAATATCAGTGTTGAAGTGTTTGTACAGTAGGCCATCGATGGCTATCTAAGTACTGAACCACAGTGCGACACAACTGTCGAGTGGTGTAAGACAGGGTGAAGTTATATATCTGAAAATCATCTCTGCTGCGTTTGGAATACGTTTTCAAACTACAAATCTGGAAAGAATACGGTATTAACATAAATAACGAGTACATTTTGCCGACGCTATAGTCCTTAGGGCAGAATCTATGGAGGACCTCATTACTATGCACTTAAAATTAACATGGATAAAAGAAAGGCCATAAGTGAAGCCTATATCACCAGTTATAATAAAGTCCATGCCAGAAGTTGTTGGGAGTACTACACCCGAAGTTGTCGAAGTTTACCTTTGATAAATAGTTCAACTAGGTTATGCAAACTTCGACTAAGAGGTATAGAAGTACAGGTATACTTCAAACCTTGAAAACAAGACTGCACAAGCGATGCGTGTTGCTGGAGATGACATAAGGATCTGAAACGTGGTACTTCACTGCTAGCCGTATGAGGCCTCATAAAGGTTGTTCAATGAGCTATGGAGAAGGTTCGTTTTACTGATAAGATATGCAGGAAATCAATGGATGTAGGTGGCTCAGGACCGTGCTTTGTGGCGTTCCTCGAGGGAAGATTATGTTTAGCATTCAACTTGTGAAGCTCATAGACATTATCTAGTTTAATCTGAAAAATAAAAATGTGCTGTAGCAAATAATTGAGGAGATTGTATGATGGAAATGATTGCGATGGCCGATTATCCACCAGTTTCTCTCTTACGTTATAAACGCATTAGCTCAATTATAATTCTTTAAGGTGTTCCATATGTGTGTATATAGGTGTGTATATGGAAACGAGACTTTAGTGTTAGTATTTATCCTCTTTGAATCACTGGAATGGAAGGAGTAAGCGGTAATACTACTCTGCAGCCGAAGCTTAGGTTTGAAGTCATCTGTAAACGCAGCCCACACTCGTTGCAACTTCGGGCAGCGTTAAAAGCATAAAGGTGCATTATGTACGCCCGGCTTTATTCTTGATACTTAGTTAAAATTCATGCCACGTCGGAGTGTTGTTATGCACGTCACGTTTCACACCAATTAATTGAAACAAATTCAGTGTAATTTTAAGGCGCTTGATTATTTTTCACGACGCGGTACGATATGAGAAAGGCAAAGTTTCTCTTTGCAATAATAAATGTATTTAAAATACAATCACATAATTTTAAAATTGGCACCCTTAATTTTTGACTGTTAGTATAAACACGATAATTTAAAAAAGTAAAACAATGCTTTTATCGTTTACCGTAAAATCTTCTTAAATTCTCGTTAAATAACAATAAAATTGAATGAATCAGTCTTCTTTATAATTACAATATTCACTTAAATAATTGCTATAGTATGTATGTAAGTACATAAAAAATGTAAAAAACATGGTCAAATTTAAAAAGCCTTACAAAGGCACAGGCCGCACACCGATCACCGTCTAATTAAGCCGGACACGCAACCAAAACGTGTATGACTGTGTCCGTCTTTATCTGGACGCCTGGCAACTCTAGCAGCAACCCTGACATACCACACACTGCCTGTTAGAAGTTCCTGTGGCGAAAAGACACTAACATCTATTATCGATCAAGAATCAAAATATGCTAAACTGCTAAATACAAGTAAAATTATCACAGTTTTTTGTCATTAAACATACGAAATACAGCAGCGTTATGCTTCTATTTCATGCTGATATTCTGTGCGAGCCTTGTCCCTCGCCGGTCCTTCATGTTGCCGCAGCTTAATTCTACCACTCTTAAATAAAATAAGAACGTAAAATTCGTACTCAATTAAACATCTAACAACGGTGACTTCGAGCTAGTATTACGTACAAAATTTTAACATTAAAACCATCCTTTAACGGTGTTGGCCACGTCGAATCCGGAAGATCGCTTCAATACATCATTTCTATGGTCTAAAATAAAATTACTCGGGCACAGAGTGCGATAATTACAGGCGCCGTGATTAATGAGCTTATCCGAACTTACGGTATCAGGGCTGGCATTCACTTGAACTGTAATAGCAATGGTTTGTCTTGAAATTTTAAATTCAAATAAATGAAACATTTAAGGCATGTTATTTCTTTTTAGCCTACTTTAAAAAAAGAAGTTTAAAACGACTGTATGTTTTTAATACGTATGTTACGAGATATCTTTATCAATTGTGTAGGTCAGGGTGGCGAAATAGGAGATGAAGTTCTAAATGTAACTATTTACCCGACATTGAGATAGTGATATTCTTCCATTGAAAAGGGTCAAAAATTAAACATTTAAAAAAAGTAAAATCTAACTTGCGAGAACTCGGTTTGAGTGAGGTTTATTCGTAAGGTCAAAATTTCTCGAACCAAAGTCATTTAACCAATATAACACACAGTCTGTCATTAGGCTAGGTCCGTATGTCACTGATATAAATGTGCCGTTTGAGACGCGTTGGAACTCATAATTTTAAAAATGACAGTAATTTTCTTAGAGTCCATCGTAATAATATAGCGTATTTACAAAAAAAAAACAAAGATGCAAATTTTTTTGCAAAATTGCAATTTTAATTTTTTCACTATATGGCCAGCGCGACATTTAAGTCTTAACCCTAATACTTAGCATAGAATAATATTAAAACAGTCATTGGCAACCCCTACAATGACGTTTTTCTTACAAAAATTAAAATGATTTGGGACTCGTCTTTACTATAATCGTCTTTACTACAACGGGATAAAGATTTAAAGAGTACCAATTTCAAATGGTTATAAACACGAGCCTGCGCGTCGTCAGGCTTTGGACTCCAAGGAATTCCCTTAACAGCTGAGTCCCATTTGATTAATGTTAAAAGTTTTAAACTCTTATGCTGATGAATGTCTCGTGAAATAGGCTTTTCTGTAATCAACGAAGTTTGCAACCGCCCATCAAATCGTTTTAAATTTAAATTACTATGTTTGAAGCATGTGCTTTCTCTTTTACCTTTTACTATCTTTCACGGCTATCACTATTCGCTACTACTAAGAAGGATAATAAAGTTAAAATAATAAGTTTGAATGTATATAATGGTTTTATCGATATAATTGGAATGATCGATAGTACGATGTTCGCATTATGTAATAATTCAACCCTTGACTTAAAGAAAGACATATTATTATGAAAGTATTATATACAAGAAATTTTAAAATTTTAATATATGGTCCACGTATATTAAACTCTATTCATTTAAATTTAGAAAAAATGATATTTTATGATTTATCTACGTCATACTATTTAAGGCTCATATTACTAACAATGCCTTACTTTGGACTTTGTCGGTGTCGCATTATCACGATATATGACGGTCCTTAAGCACGTCGAACACACCAGTCCTCCCCCCCCACTGCGGTCATGGGTGCTGTAAATTGCCCGAAACGTTTGAAATTAAAAAAGTTTAAATTAAACGCGCGGCACGTTTGTATAATATTCAAAAGCCGAGAAACTACTGATGACAAAATTAGTCAAAATTTTACAAGTATAACAGCGTAGAGATGACAGCAAGTAACGGGCGCAGGGAGGGCGTAGCGCGCGTAAATAATGTATAATATAATCTCAACGGCAAGTGGTTTTGCATGAGCGGGCGCGAACAGGCTCCGCAGTGCTCAGTCGGTACAGTAACCGACGCGCAGGAAACCCAGGCGGCGGAGTATCGTTACAAAGCTCGGTACAAGGGTATCATATCGGAGGGTTCTAGTATAGGCATACATGGCCCTCGAACTTAATACATTCTTGTCATGGAGACTATCTACATCACGACTGAGTTTCTATATCTGATAAGATTGTGAATGCGTTGTTAGTACTGGCGATATACAAGAAGTAAGATTTGCTTTACGAATGTAAGCTGCCTTATTCTCTGAAAGCTTTTTAGTCTTTCTAATTCTGTAAGAGACCTAAAATCATGAGGATTTGTCGGTAACTTATTATGATTCATGAAACTTATATATTTCCGTAATAAGCCCATACTAGATTTTATGAAAAATTATTTCAATAAAATCAAAACCCTGCTTTTGGCTATACAGAGTTGGGTTAAAATTAAATCAATACTACCTAGAGAGGCTTTGAAACATTTTCGTAATCTATTCTTGTTTGCTTATGACATTAGAGCTAAAGTTCTCGTCAAAACCGATACTAGGAGCACATCAACCACCGGAGTTACGAGCCACATCTATTGAAAACATAATAACACAATTATTTCATACAAACATTGCGCTATTGACGCTTCGTTACCCAAAAACAACGTACACCGCACTACGCGCCAGCCAAAGCGACAGATGCTGCGACTGACGAGGCAGAATGCAACGAACGCCGGCGGAGAAAAGTAAACGAGCGGCTATCAATCAAACCAGTGATCGATATTTATGCCACGCCCACAGCTAAATTGGACCCTGCTAACCTAATATAAAATTACGTAAGGGTCGCTTGCACAGATATATGAATCCCACTAGATGTGGCATGTGTAAATCTATACAAATAAATTTGAAGCGTCTGTTACTAATGTCAAAATAACAGGTTCTTACTAAATGCATATGAAAGTATATACGAAACATACAAGAATACATTTTTTTTAAATTTTTGTCTGTCTGTCTATTCGTTCTGGCTAATCTCCGAAACGGCTGGACGGATTTTGACGGGACTTTCACTGGCAGATAGCTGATGTTATAAGGAGTAACTTAGACTACTTTAAATGTACAAAAATAATTAGGGTTCTTATCAAAAAAATTAAAACCTTAAATTACACGCAGGAGAAGATACGGGGGAATAACTAGTTTGGAATTTTTATTATACTACAACTATTATTAGGTACAACTAGTTGCGTGTGATTGGTCCGGATACAGGCGGCGAATTAAAAAAAAATAGTTAAGTCATATATCACTGTTATCATTTTGACTATTGAAATTAAAAATCATCCTAATTCTATTAGAGAAGGTGGTTGGGATTTAAACGAAACGCAAGTCTTGAAGTCTCGGTACTGCAAGACTCCAAGTTACCGTAACCTCGTCCCGCGTAGATCGGAAAAAATTTATAATTATAATTTGAAGTTAGCCTTCGTTAAAATTGCAATCAGGACGTCAAACACCTCAGTCACTTAGACGCGCTGCACACGCTGTCAACGACATACGCGTGTGTTAACAATACGCCTTAACAATACGCACGAGAAAAACTACAAATCGCACAAAAACGGTGAAGATTGAGTTGGCTATAGAAATACAGTAAGTCCAGTCACTTGCTATCGACTGCTACTTTCTAGATAACCTCTATGTAAATTAAATATCTATAAGAATCTAGCATCTGAGAATAAGTATAAACAAACTTCAGTTAACTATAGGCTAAATTGGCTAGAGTTTTTACAATCGCAATCACTGATATGAACGTTAATTCAACTATGATAAAAAATATTCTAAAAATGAAAAAACGTGACTTAAACTTCATACAAGGAAAGAAATTGAATGTTAATCACTTATACCGTAAGAAGCTATTTTCACAGTTTAATTGAAATTTCAAAATTCAAAACATTTGAGAGAATATCATCAGCATCAACATTACAGCTCATCACAAATCCACCGCTGAACACAGGCTTCCATAAGGAATTCCACAAACTGAAACGGTGGAAGTTAGTAAAAAAGCAATTTTTCTACATAAATAGTTATGTCGTATCTAGGTAACCAAATCTTTGGTATCCGTGGAAAGAGGGGCGGTGTGTGAACCAGCCGAGTGGGGTCGCAGCGGCCCCGGCACATCGTAACCTCGTGGCGATTACTTGCTAACTCTCAAACAAATGTTTGGACTGCACATTACCTTGCTGTTCTATGTATATCGTGTCGTGTATTATTCGGGAAGATAATATCGATGGAATAACAGTATATTTTATTTTCTTTCTTTATCGAAAGTGACAGTTTTTGAACATTTTTATTTTCGTAGGTAAAACACCCTTATCGGCGTAAACGTAAAGGCCTTCGAAAATGCAATTTTTATTAAATATTACGTTTATTCAATAAAAATTGCCTTCCACTCAAGCCTGCAAGCGTAAATATAATGATTTTTTGTGTAAATATATTTTTGTTTTATTTATTAATATACATTTATATAATACGCCCTACATTATTTTCCTTTGATTTGTTTTTCCATAGTATTAAGGATGACAAACAAACATGTTGCGTTGTCGACCCCGAGAACTAAAATGCAATGCCTTATTACAATTAAAACGGTTGTAGGGTTTCTTTACTCACCAAAAGAAGCACAGCATCATCATGCTGATATTCAAGACTGCTATTCTGAACGAACATAGTTTTTCCCTGGTCGATCGACCCAATCGTGGTGCAGCTATATTATTATTAAAGATGTCGTTCGGCTCTACCAACCTTTGCTAATGTTGATAAATACAAGCCACATATCTCGTATTATTTTTGTCCAATAAAATTACTAGCAGTTCTGTAAATTAAATATAGACAAATAGTGTAGTTAAAATGCAAGCATATTAAGTAGTATTTCTTAGATTTAAATTATTTTAGGTAATATTGTCAGAGATTTTACACGGGAAATCTGTGGATCAGTGTCCTACACGTAAAATTTAACAATATCTTTAGAATGTTGTTCGGACTGACCCCGTTACCGCACCGTAATACGTATAGTTTCACGGATAGTTTCATAAGTTGTAAAAAACGGCAATTTTACTAAGCAGAGTACAGACCAGGCAACATCATTCTGAAAAAGATGGCTGAGAGCATATATCACATTATAACGCATTTTTCGATAGGGATAATCAATTTAAATTACTTACTTGAGCGGCCTTTACATAGTAATTGTATATATGGTATATATACTTTACCAGAACTTGATTTAAGCTATAATGTGTCTTCTAAGTTCACTAAACAATGAATGTTATTGATTGAAATAAAAACATCATGGTCATCAAAAGTTAAGTAAAGCCCAGTTACGAGTAAAATTGATTAATTCGATTAATAGAAGTTTTCCTTTTTCAAACCAGTTAAGAAAATTAATCAAGCTGCTCGCCCGCATCCTGTTGCGTAAGTTTGCTTTCAGTTAGAGGACTTAAGTTTTTAAGCAAAGAAGTCCTTCGAGACGAAAAGCAGCTCTATAAAACTACATTAAGAACAATTAGAGTTGAAAAAAATTGTAACAATTTGACGGCTTCGTGGCACAGTAACTTACCAATGAGCCGCAGCGCTGAGGGCCGCGGGATCGAATTCCACACGAAACAAGTATTTGTATGAAATACAAACAATTGTTCCGGGTCTGGATGTTTGTCCTTGTGGAATTCACGTATGTGAACTGCCCCAACGCCAGGAGAAATTCCTCATGTGGAGAGCTTTTTTTGTGAAGATTAATAAAAGAAAGCATTTATTTTTTTCCTATAATACGAATTTTATAATCAGTGGCAAGAGTGGCGATTACGTTACGATTGGGAAAATCCACAGCACTACAGTCCAGCGAACTTATAAAAACGAAGAAGAAAATTTAAAGAAGCTGGAAAATTTGAATTTTCATACGTGAATGTGTTTCATACGTGTAGAATACAATACAATATAATTTCAACACTATAGCATTTTAAAGTTGCAAATTAGAAAACTCCTCAATTAATCGTTTACTAAATTCAGATCCATGGGCTATTGTTAAACTTAAAAAATAAATACAGACGTTTTTATACCATTGATGCTCTCTCTCTCCCCTAATCTCTGTATTTGCCAACAGTCCGTCATCCAACAACCCAGAATCAAATCGAATTTATAGAAGCGAGAACAAAGCGCAGCAAAGGGTGGCATAGTACAGTCGCGTGTCGTGTTGCCACGTGTTCCATCTCGGATTATGCTAATTCTGGCACTGTCCACTAATAGTGTATCGTTGTTGCTACGCAGTAACGACGAAAACTGCAATAATGTTACCAACCACACTTGATTTAGCCTTGAAATTCCAGGCGGTTTGTAAAAAGAAAATACAACTAATAATAAGAGTTTTGATGTTTGTGGTCATTCTCTATCTCTGACACTGCAGACGATCTTATATCCTCGAGTTTTTCGCTTATGTGTGACTTTGAATAGTTACCTAATGACACAATGTGCACGCGCAAGCACATAACCTATGTGCCGTGTGGCAATTTAGGTCACTTCCTGTCCGATTGGACTTTTCTGTAATTCGACATTTTTCGCCATAGTCGAGACCGGCCAAGAAGACACCCTATCATCATCTGTATCATAACTTAATTTTATTGTATTATATTAAAAATTGAGGAGAAAATTAAATAACTTCCGGAAGAGCCATAAGGAGAGATGTAAATGTCTCCTACGATAGATAGGCTCCTCTCCATGCGTAGTGTGTAGCGACAGATATCGTGGAATTATTTACTACTTCGGAAAATTCATTCATTACGAAAATTCTTGTGTACACCGGTAAATAATATAGATCGTTATTTAACGAAAGCACTGTCTTATAGCTGAAACCTTCAAAGATATTTATAGTAAAAAAACAACTTCAATACCTATTAACAAAAACATTCTGTTCTTGAAGAACTTTCATCAAACTTCAACTGTGCGAACAAGAACTTAAACAAATTCGTGAGAACCACAAAACAACTGTGAGAGCACGGGAGCAAGGGAGTAAAGCATAACTTTCTATTTATTTTGGTAATACGCAAAATGCGTATGCACGTGCCACCCCCGACTTGCGAGACCACCCTCGTCATTTATAACAAAACAAGTTTTAACAGTCACATCATTTCCATAAAATAAACCTTAACCAGTGACATTAAGAACTGTATGAGCATAAAAATTTAAATGTTGACGATGTAAAGTCGACTCTTTTAGTTCAAAATTAAATGGCATTGTTCGAGTCCCTCATTAATGCAATATGCCCTTGGAGCAGCTCACCCAGATCAGGGGGAACGAATTTATTGTGTGCGAAAATTATGAAGTGCACATACAGTTTTAAGATTGACATGGATACGTGCGACGACGCGACGACCTTATAAAGTGGCACAAATGTTAAATGCCTATACGTTTACATGCCAAACTGAGTAAATGATTGATTTAGGTATATTTGTAAAAATTTTTTTGTTGTTTGCCAAATCAAGATATTTACTAATATTATTTAGTTTTTTTTTGTTGTGTCGTAAGAGTCCCTTTGACGAAGATGCCCCGAAGATCTTGTGGCCCTGGTTAACCTCACACACGCCGGTATTATCATGTCGTTAATAGGCCCGATATAAAACAGTTATCGGCAACAGGAGTCAAAACTGTTAACAAAGCTCTTTAATCTTGTATGAAAGACACCTTGTTTTCGGACGCATGCATATATAAGAAAAATTGGTTGCGACCAGCCACGTATACCGTTTGTTTTGAATACTTAACGTGAGTACGTGTAATATATATGCAATATAATTCGAACATAGAACATTTCCAAAAACCCATCATACGGAACCCGATCGGCGAAATCCAACACGCGCCTTCCCCCCTTTTTACACAGAATCGCAGCGATCGCGGGAACCGTCCAGATGGCACTTTATCGATACACAAGTGCTCACCGACGTGCTTATTATGTATTATTTAATCACAATCTCCACTCGCGATTAGCATAACCATTGTGAACGCTACACTACTCTACACATGTTATCTTTTAATGAATGGCCGATGACGTCGTGCGACGTATTGAGATATATGTAGGCAGTATTAATATGCAAACAAAGATCAGCAATAAAGAAACGAAGCGTTTTCATGTGTTATATAGAAGAACTGGGAAATTAGACTGAAACGTCTACCGTGATAACAATAATTTCTGAAATTAGCGAGTGTCATATCAATAATTTTTTTTAAAACTACTGTGATTCGTGTTAATTTATAACGGTGCAAAAAGAGGCGTTCTTACAATGGTATCCTTAATAATAAGAGGTACATAGGGTAGGTATTTCATTCAATCTACTGCGTACTGATGAGTTTGACAATTTAAAACAGTTGGTGTATTTCACCAGGCTCTCATAAAAGGCTAACGAAGATAAGGTTGTTATAAATTACCTTGTTTTTATAGAATAAGGGTGACAAACGAGGAAACAGTCGACCTGACGGTAAGTTGATAATGTGGCCCATAGTCATCCACATCTATCCTTGATTAAGAAAAACAAAATGCTGATGCCTTGTCACCAACGCATCTGCATTTTTAATACTTATTGAGGATAGATGTAGATGCCTACGGGCCACATCATCCGTTTACCATCAGATGACCATCAGATGAACTGTGTGCTCGTTTGACACCCTTAGTCTATGAAAAATCATAGATACATATAATACAGAAATGATTAAGATAACTATGACCATACCAGATTGCAAAAATCAAAAGACTCATTAATATAACACTACAATATTACGTCGCGAAATATTCGATTGACTATCAGAGATCACTATTAAATTTAAAATACACATAAAATGTAATAAAAAGCAATAATATGAAATTAAACTAATTGTAAGTACAACATACCAACTTTAGAAAAGGGAATTTCAAGTCGCCCGCAGTAACCACAGTCACGTACGCGGCAAGGAATACTCCACGCTCGCGGACTAATTGCAACTCTCCCTTATAATCCGTTCGCAGCAGGCGGGCTTCGAATTAAAAACCCCCGCGCAACTGCCCGGCCCGGCCTCCGGCTTACCACAGCTCGCCGACCTCCGAAAAAACGAAGGGAGCACCTCAAACTTCGCGCTAAATCCACAGATGAAATAAGTAATTTATCAAAGGATTTTTGAACGGCCCAAGGAGCGGAAGTGAAGGATGGATTCCCTTTATCGCGAATTGCAGGCAGGGAGGTTATCGGAAAATTTGGGGGGACATGAAAAAACCGGAAACCCGGCAGTTGTCGTATAAAAACTTTTATTTGCTGTGATTTTTTTTATTTAATTACTTATTAAATCGGAAATCTGACTTTGTAATAACAAAGATGCATGCTAAATGTACATGTGTACACTAAAAAATACATAACCAGAGATTAAATCTCTAGCTATGTATTTCTTATCTATAAAAAAGAGATGGCAGGACTATGGCCGTTTGAAAAGGTTAAATGAAATATGCAAATAAAATTACAGTGGAACCTACACGGTAAAACTTGTGTACGCACGCAAAACACAGCACACGAAAAAAACACACGAATTAATATTCAAATGGGCGTTAGAACATAATTCTTGCTCTGAACATTAAGCTCATTAGTGAGGTGCGATGGTCAGTGAAAGCAATTGTAAGCCAGTCAACATTTAAGCAAATTTTGCCACGCTTTATAATTTGAGAAGGCGAGTACCAACGTATAGACACTCCATTTGTCTAGCCTCGCCATTGCTTGTAGTTGCGTCGCTCGCCTAGCTGGCAGAGAGCAGGCGAGCGCCAACGTGTATACGATTAGTTTGGCGTGCCTTGCCACCTCTTGTGATCACTCGCATTGGCTCGTCTCACTTCGGAACAGTGTCTGTTTTTCCGCACAAATCAAAGGCGCTTGCCTGCACTCGGCAAGTCGTGTCAACATGTTAGTCGACCATGTCAGTGTAATCACTCATTCAAACTTGGCCAACATGTAGACTGTAGCACTCGCTTTGTATCAATTTGCCTCCGCTCACGTTGGTTGAGGCTTGGCCAACATGTATTGCCGGCTTGAAATATTTTAAATGACAATCACATAATACCAACGTGAAATAGTAGCTTAATGCTGCTGTGTATCGTATGCTAAATGTAGAGAACAAGAGACCCTTTTTACTAGAAACGAGGCATTCCATCTTAGTCCTCACGGGTGAAAACGCATCTGCATTTTGATTTGTAATCGAGGATAGATGTAGAAGTCTATGGACCGCAGCAACCACTTACAATCAGGTGGACTGTGTACCCGTTTGTCACCCTATCCTATAAAAAAAATTGTATAGCCGTAACATAGCTCCACCATGTAAAAATTTAAAAGTATGTAATCGCAAAAAAGGCCGAATATTTTCTTCTACTAATTCAGTGAGACCTTGCTTCTTAACAAAGTTCATAATTTTAAGTCAACAGGAAGACCCTATAGGACATAAAGGACTGTATGTTTTGATTGTGTTTACATAGAAGCTGAATTTACGACTTAAAATAACATTTAGTACTTGCCTTAATACCTCCGTTCATTAAAATTTATTTCATAAAGGTTTCGGTTTTTTCTTTTGAGGTACGGCACCTAAAAATTATTTCTATTTTTGCCTTATTACAGTATTATCAAATAAAAAATAAAGGGGTTACCATTAAATCTATTTAAAAATATTATAATACGTTAACATTGTTACATTACGCATATCGATAAGTACCTAACGAAGCATAAACCCTGTTATCTGGAGAATCCAGATCGGTGCGAGCATTTTCAGGGCGGTTTTTTTTTCATCGCAGGCGATATCATGTTTTGCGGTGCGGAATAAGCCGTTTATAATTTACGTATGAATGACACGAAATTTAGGGAATATGTTTATTTTTTAAATAAGTGTATAAATTCATCGTAAGAAATTGTGCGTGTGTGTGTGTGATAGACTTTGTAATAAGGATATCCGCAGTTTAACGAAGATTGACATAGTCTAACCTATAAATAAGTTGAAGTGGTAATGGGCCGCCTATATAGCCGGAAGAACCGACGATCGATAAGGAAGGCGAGTTCTCACATGGCAGCCTCGTGCCAGTAAGCGTAGTGTTCGGTTGCTCCCCATTAGATGATGGGACGACATGGTAAAATCTGTAGGGAGTCGATGAATGCAGGTCGCTCAGCGCCGTACTATGTGCAGTGGACTTGCGAAGGACTGTAATAATGAGAGGGAAATGAAACATGGTATGGTCGCCATCAAGTACGTTCTTGGTTACAACTAAAATAATAGAAAACTGTAGACTTTTGAAAGGCTGCGGAAACTATTTATAAAAAAATAGAAGTCTCTGCCTGTAATATTGAAACAACTGGCTTATGTTAAGCTCAGACAGAGTGTTTGCGGCAAGTGTGCGTGCACTGCAGTAGGCACTTACCATCAGGTGGCCGGTGGCTTCGTTTGTCATATCAGTTTTATCAATAAAAAAACTTTAGAAATTAGAATAATAACCCTATAATAGCTTTTAATGTCGGTTCCTTTTTTAATACACTGTGTTTTACCACAGACATCAAAAGCTATTATGTGGATATTTTTTTTAGTTACTTAAAGTCGATTTTGGCTTTTTATTTCCAATTCAATTTTTATGTTATGTTTTGTTTAGGAATTTTCAAAAAGTTTAAAGAAAAAAAATACTATTATAAGACATGTTTTGTCGCTTAATAAAATATTATGAGACAAAGGTCTCATGATGGCGTATTGCTTTTTATCAGACCGTATGTGGGTACTCGGGCGGCAAATAATTTCCAATAGCGGTATCAATATTATCCTTTCTACTGTTTTAGTTTTAGTTTACGTAATTAATGATTCAGTTTAAGTAATATATCTTCACTGAGGATTAAAAGTTACTTTTATTTTTTGTTTACAGGTTATATAACTTAGACATGTCATAGGTGGCGTAAGATAATCTCCACACATGTTTTTTTTTACTGCAGAACATATGGTAAATAATGTATTCAGCGGGAAAGGAATGTGTTCTCACATGGTAAATCAAGTACATCAGCACTAAAAATTCTTGGAATTTTAATTTATTTTTTAAACTTAATTAAGCTCAAAAATTACCATGAACACTAATAATTTTAATAGGAAAAAGGAAAAAGGTTGTCTGCAAAAAGGTTGGTATAGACAAAACTCCATAAGAAACTTTTCCTCAAGCCCCCGTGTTTTCTTAAGACTACAAGATTTACAATATTCAAATTATTTAAATTATTCTAATTCTTTCAAATGCCAACATCGAAAGATTCCTATTAGTACATTTCAAAGCTTTGGTTTCAGGTAGTCCAGTCGCCAATTACAGTCAAAGTTTATTTGAGAGAAAGGGGTTTTTGCCGAACAGTGAGACATTTTAGGTTTATATGAATTTATGCCTTTATGATAAAAATTTTATTAAACATACTTCATAGAATTCCAAAAATAATATAATTTTATTATTTCCCAAAATAATATAAGTTACCTAAGTAAGTAATTTATACCTAAGAAAATCAATTAGCGGTTCGTTATCGGAATTTTAAGCTAAATTATTATTTCTTTTAACCGGTGGAGTACGAATATCCACTACCACTACAACACAGGCCTACGTTCAGCGTAACGTTTTAATTTTTTGTACAATTTCTTTTCATTTTATCTTTAGACTATTATTTAAATGATATAATTTTTCCTCTAAAAATAGTACTAGGTACTAAAACTGAATGAAACATATTTTATGATCTTCCAGAATTTGGTAGCGACGTGACTAGAGTAACAAATTGGAACAAGTTTTACGGTGCACAGTACTATTGAGCACTATAAAACGGACAATGGACATCAGTGTAATTAACTAAAAGATATTAGTTAAAAATGTTCTTTTTTTCAAATATTAATATAATGAATTCATCATTTACAAATATTATGGCAATTTACAATCATAAAATATCAAAAAAATTAGACAAATGAAAAGCGTAACGCTTTTTAATTGTCCTATTACATATACTTTTGAGTTCTTTTGCGTTAATTTTTTAATTATTTTTTTTTATTACAGCCTATCAAAATTAACTGCAGCACGTGGTCGTCTACCATAGATTGTCTCATATGAGGGATATTTGCCACAGACGTCAATCTTTGCAGGCGTTTGTAGTGGCATTTTGTTATTATTTTGTGAAGTCACCGGAAAGATACTGATGCCCATCTCCTGTTTAATTTCCTTCTGTCGCATTTTACACTTACGATACGCAGTGGTGATATGAGGATGATATGTATGAGATGTTATACTTGAAGGTCATCATAAGCCATTCACAAGCTGAAATTAACATATTTCCCATGAAAAAATAAAAATAAAAATAGTGACTCAATTTTAATAAACTTCATTATAATAGGTCGGAGAAAAAGTTTCTTCGTATTTTGTTCGTATCAAATTGAAAAAAAATATTTTTGGTTGTATTGTTCGTGTCTGGCTGGTTTTAATATCAATACATATAGAAAATTAAGAAATAGAAAAAGAAAAATAGAAACACTTTCCCGCCATTTTGAAGTTTTATACCTAAGGAAAGAAAATGCAACCCCAGCCGCGAAAAAAATTTCCTACGTTTATGGACCTAATGCAGTTTCAGTAAGAGTAGCGCAAAGTTGTTTCAAGCGTTTTCAGTCCAGGAATTTGATGTCAAAAATGCAGTTCGCTCTGGTCACCCTCATACGGAATAAAGTCGATGCTATAGACATAGCCGAGGAATTGAGGATTTATCACATAACAGTTTTGACCCATTTGCAAAAGGCTGGGTATACAAAAAAGCTCGATATTGGGGTAACACCCGAAAGCTCGAAGCTCACTGAAGGAAACCTAATGAATCGTGTACTCATTTCATCAAAAGAATTTTCCGTTGTGTAACAGAATCTAAGAAGCAAAGCATACCTTACTCAATATGTTTTTACTAGCTAAAATGCATATTTTTATCACTATTGTTACCTTTTTTTACAGTGACAAATAGCCAGTGACCATTATTAACATTCACAGTAGAAAAATTGCCACATTACACAAAAGCAAAATATATTTACGTCAATTACAACTATATAACTAATTTAGTTGCAAAAACTTACATAATAATGTCATCTTAGAGTTATTATATCCATATGGACTGAAATTACTCCACTTCAACCACAATAAATTAATTTTGGAAATAGACGAACTCTTACGTAGAAGCAAAGTGGAAAATTTAATTTCGGTTTAGCCTACAGAGCAAATAATTTAATAAATAGATAGATGAACCTATATACAGTCGTCCGGTCAACGTTGATACTGGTTGCTATCATTCGCTTTTAAATTTCTTTATTTTCAAAACTGCTTCGTGAGACCGGTACGCAGCGGTGCAATTTTAGTGAAAGATTTAACTAAAAATATATTTAGGGATAAGTGCCTTGCATATTTTAATATCAATCATCATTACAGCCCTTCACAAGTCCACTGCTGAACATAGGCCTACCCCAAGGTATGCCACAAAGCACGGTCCTGAGCCACCTGTTTTAATATTAGTTAAGCTGATTTTATTTCACCAAAGGGCAATCAAAAGCGTATGATTAGATAAAAACAAATGCATTCCATCATCATAACTCTTTAGAATATGGATGACGAACGAGTCACACATTCCACCTGATGGTAAGTGTACGGCCCATAAACTCAACCTTCGATTAAGATTCACAATGCAGATGTGTTCACTCACCTGAGGACACAGATGAAATGGCACGTACCCAGTAAAAAGGGTCTCCAATTCTCTGCACTCACAAAGCATAGCAGCATTAAGCTGCAATTTTACGCTGGTATTCTGTTAGAGCGTGGTGATTTCCTGGTAGAGCCGACCTATTCGTGCTACAACCACAATATAGTTGCAGCATTGTTCTGCCACGTATAAAGAGTCACATCAGCCGATGAGTACTTAACTTTGTCACCATCTGGTAGATGTAACACTTATTAGGTAAACTTTACGCCTTATATGTGAGTCACATCGGCTCTTAACCTTGTCACCATCTGGTAGATACAAAACTTAGTAGGTAGACTCTACGCCTTACATTTAATAAAATAATCTATGAAGTGCAATTTAAATGCAATGTAAATATAATGTCATTAATCAAAATATATCATAATAGACATGTGGATTGAGAATAGAATTACGCACATAAAAATATATATATTATGTCGGAAATATCGAGGACACATCAGAAAGTTAATTATTAAAAATAATAATAGTGTGAGTAGGGATGTTGAACTTGCTCTTCTGCTTACGCAAATAATCATTATTGGAAATAAAATAGCTACTGCACTATGTAATCGTTATTGAGCAATTAAAGTTCGACCACACCGTAATATGTCCCCGTCACAGTTACACAGTAGCAAAGTAATTACATGTTAACACCAAAATATGCACATCAACAGCAACACTACACACTAAATATATTTTCTTTACCTGCGCTAGAAGAATTATTACATCGGACAGAACCGCTATACTGTGCAGACTCGTGGAATGATTTAGGCGGAATCTCTCGCGCACGGCGGCTAAAGTGAACTTAATACTGCACAAACTTCTCAATTTTACCACGCCACCATCGATATAATATTCTTAGTGTGGTACAACCCCTCACTCACTCTCTATATAAATAGTACTAGTTTTTACGGATTTTGTCGCGTATATTTAACTTTTTAAATTCTCGACGTTTCGAGCACTTTATAGCACCCATGGTCACAGGGGACTGAAATGTTCAACGTCCAGATGTCATAGTTAACCGCGGTTACCACAGATAAAAATTTAACTTTTATTCTGATCTACACAGTATGAACGTATGGTATCTTGAAGTCTTTCAGTTGTATGCTTGGGTTGGGATTTAATTTTATTTATTATAGGATCCCAAGCAGATGGTAGCACCCAGCCATCTTCT
>DWHP01000763.1:0-18083 GCA_018247895.1 Parnassius honrathi
TATATATATATATATATACATATATATAATTTTGGAGTTTCTCTCATATGAAATCGCACAGTTAATATAGATATACGCTATCTACTCTAGATGAGAGAGGATGTTAAGTGAGCATTCTTACTTTATTTACTAGTAAGCTTAAGTTGGATAAAAATAATTCTTATTAATTATAATAAAACCGCTCTCGTAAATATAATAAAGGTCATGTCATGTCATCGCGGAACTGATGCTGGGACCACTTGTAGTGCAATTATTTATTCTGCATCAACACTCGTCCTTAGCTTACTAAGAAGAACAAGGCAAAACAAATTCTTTCCTGTCCAACGCACGAAGAACCGTGTTCGGCATGTTATTACATGCAACTATTGTTACATTAAACGTGACAAACAAGCGTCACCCGTCTCGAGAGCGTTCATGCGAACCCTAATTGTGCAGCAAGATGTGCATACGCAGGTAGAGGATCGTGGTAAATTCAACGTCCCTGCATCCCCGGGTTGCTCTATAAACACACAGCATGTGCGGCGCGCGGAGAGAGGGGCATCCGCCTCAGCAGCGCTCCAAACCGTACGGCCAACGGACCTTAGCGACGCCATATCGATTGCGAGGGCTCCCCCTGCTGCGCGCCGCCTCCATTGTACTCTGGGATGCCTTCTCCGTTTCCTGCCTGGTTCGGTTGTCTGCGGCGCCGACCGGCCGCCGCCCCGCTCCCCTCACTAGCCCCGCGCCCGTCAGGATGTCCGACAGCTGCCTCTAACTACATCGCTGCTTCACGCGTCGCTTTCAACTCTCGACGTCCCACTTGTACCACACCGAATAACGTGGCTAGTGGAATAAAATTTCGTTTGTGGTAATCATAAAATCATAGTATTTTATGATTACCACAAACGAAATAATCTCTATTGGTCAATTACACAACTTGTACAGTACAATACACAACATCAAATAAAAAAAATTCTCACACACACACACACACACACACACACAATTATATTAGTCTTTACCGAAGTGTTCTATGTTTAATAAAATTATTAGGGAATCCTAATTACAATACTTACCATAATTCATAATGTAACAATATTTAATAGGTTAACCAACACATTGTGTGTAAATGCTGTGTCAGTCAAAAATATAGTTTAATATAATTACGCATAGATAAAAAATACCTAAGCAAAAATGGGTTAATTTGAAAGCATTATATAATGGTAGCACAACTTTTTATTTATAGTTTATAAGGTAGCTGGTTTTTATTAGAAATTTACTGAAAGAAAGATTTTGCGCAAAAACCCTATATCACACGTTATCTTTTAATACGTAGGGAGAGGCGGCTCTACCCATGCGTCAGCCGCACGGTATATACCTAACATTACTTCAACCATAGGCGTTGTACATTTGGGTCAACGTTGCTCTGTAAGAAAAGTTTTTGAACATAATTTCTGCAATAACGTTATTATTTTCCTAATTACTTGGTATAGTATATATAATGTTTATATTTATTTCCTAGTTACTGCGCACTGGCTAAGCGTCTGGTCGATGCGCTGCTGGGCCGCGGGTTTGATTTCTGCACGGAACAAGCGTTTGTATAATTGATCATTATGAGTCTGCATATCTATGCGCGGTTTATATACTATGTAAAACGCCTCCATAAGGGAGAAAATCTTACTTAAAACTAAACCAACAAGCATAGCAGCCTTTGTAGCTATATACAGAGTTAGAGTTATTTATTTTTTAATACACATGCAGTCTAAGACTGATGCGTGCATATTTGTTCCTTTGCGTTTCAATCACATTAAGTAATTAAGTATATTATTACACGTATATTATGTTACGAGGTAGAGCCATGCTGCATATTATGCTTGTGGCACGAAATAGGTATGCTCAACCGAAGAAGGACCAGGCTCTCACATAATATGAACATAAAATAGTTTAATGCTCCTGTGTTTCGTATCGTGTATGTGCAGAACCGAAAATTATTTTTACCGGAATGCATTATATCTTAGCCTTCAGGGGTGACAACGCATCTGCAGTTTATTACTAATCGAGGATAAATGTATATGCCTATGGGCCACAGCATCCACTTACCATCATCCGGACTAAGTTTTTGCTTATCGCTCTTATTCTATTAAACATATAATATAGTACAACGAGATCTTTTGTGTGTTGTCTCAAGACATCTGTTTAAATTATTCCATCTCACTGATTCAACTGTCGTACATTGGAACTTGATTTACTTTATTTCAATTCGAAGGGCGTGATAACTGGCACAATTACTTGCGATTAGTACCTACTCTATACAAATTCATCCTTATTTTTCCAATGCTACTAATATCTATAGAGTAGAGCCGGTGATGTGGATTTTATTAACTTTCATTAATCTGCAAATATGTGATAACGAATATAAAAACACAGATGCAAGAAGTAATCCAACACGCCGAAATTGACTTGTTACCATCACTCGGTAAAAACAGATAATTGGAAGAAACATGCTAAGTCCCGAAGCAAAACTGTTTAGTTAATATGGTAGAGCTACTATTTATTAATGTGTGAAAATGTACCTCATTCCAAAAACAGTGTTGATAATACTAATTGTTTGTAGTTTTTCATGAAAAATATGTAATTGATAACAATCTTGATATAATTAATAGCGCTGTCATCACATCGTATTAATTCAAGTTTAATAGCTATGACAAAAGACATCAACGCATACTTAGCTAAAAATTGGTTGCATTTTAACATTTATATAGTTTGTGGGCGTGTGTAGGATAGAATTTAAAAAAATGCACTTTCATGTACTTTTTGTTTTTACTCTTGCACCTCTAAACATTATGGAAAAAAAATTTCATAACGACAAGCACTCAACTAAAGCTAGGGTTAGCTGGGCATGGTTATGCAACAAATAATATTCGAACGGCAACCGGGAGTGCTCTCATTTGGTCGTAGCCGAGTGGAGGTCGCCTGCCGCGACCGCGTTGGCTGTCAGCTCCCCTAACTGCGTCGATGAGGATGAAAAACATAGGAGCACATGACATCGGACCCTCCGCTCCCGTCCCGCACCCACGCGCCGCGGCCGCCCTACAACGCTTGCCGACGGCCGCTTCATTCAGCCGTCGTCGTTCTCGCGCACTGCACACGCCCGCAGCGCCACACGATCGCGGCCGCCCCGCGCACCCCTCACCGCCAACTCTCGCCTCGGAACATTTAACCAACATCGAACATTGTTTTGTTGCAGCGGAGTATGCTACAACAGATGTCCTCGCCGTCGAGCGCGCACGTCGGCGAGGTCGCAACTATCTTGCGCCCTCTCGAAGGCCGTGTGTGCGGCGACGCGTCTTCTGAGGCCTCCTCTGACGCCACTGAAGACTTGGAATTGCCACAGTGCAAGATAAGACGGAACTACAGCTGCACCAAGTGTACATTTTACACGCAAAACCCACGAGCTTATCTTATCCACACGCGTGACGTTCATTTCGTGAAGCTAAAGATTTACGACTGCGCCTATTGTGTTTATGCTTCTCGGCATCATCAGAAACTCGTTAGGCACATAAAAATGGTCCATGGCGAAACTATTACTTCAAAGGAGACAGATCAGCCAACCTTGACTATGAGCGTCTCGGAACCGGCTGAGAAGGAGGAAGATTTACTAGAAGAAGTTGAGGAAAGTGAAGATATGCCAATGGAGGTGGAAGAATGCAGTGAAGATTTAATTGAACGATTAGACTTCGATAGCGATGCATCACTGTTAAACTCCAACAACACTAAAAATAAGGGCAACTTTTTTTCATGTGATAAATGCAATTACGTGACGCACATAAAGGCTAGATACACGAAGCACGTCAAATACCATTCAATGCCAATGATAAAGTGTATCATGTGTGATTTTCGGACGCCATACAAGTGGAACTTGGACCGTCATATGAAAAACCATGGCGGAACAGGAAGTTTCAGTTGTTCAATGTGTAATTTTACGGCCGACATTAGGCAAAGTTTGACTGTGCACGAAATGAATCATCACACGCCGACGGAAGGGCAGTCGACATCGAGCCGGCGTCGCAACCGAGTGGGTGCCAGCGACTTGAACCTAGCCGAGGAAATGATGAATGGGACGGCGCTAGTCCCCAAGGAGGAAGAAGGGAGTGGCGACTCGCGGTCCTCGCACTCTGCCTCGGTGAGTGTTGCCGCATGGCAGAGCCGCACCCGGTGACGTCACGTCACCGCAGTTGCTGTCACGCATGGCTCAGTTCTATAAATTCCCTTTGAGAATCTCTCGAATCTCGTAACGTGCATACCAATACGTATATCTTCCCATTACATGCACATCGTATTTGGAAGTATTGTACCAATGACACTTATATTCCTATGCATGTGTTTTAAAATCAAAACACGCTTCTAAAATCTTAATTATTTAGGATATTATCTTTTTAATTGTTAAGTAATATTTCATATTCGAATTGAAATACGCGTAATAGCAATCGTCACATTCAATCACTGCGCTACTGGCGCTTTGTTTACGAATGACAAAAGTTTGTTTACAAACCCGACATTAATTAATCTGTAATTGTTCATCAACATTCTGTTTTCTCGCGAGTACGCAAGAGCTATATTATATTTATAATAATTAGAATAATTTTATGCATGGGTTATATTAGTTACAATATATTAAGGGTATTTTTATGGGTTAAGCAAACACTTTATGCGAACTTGTAATATATATTGCCATTACGTGCATAAATATCAGGTTCTTCTTAAAGCAGATTCTTACCGCATGTGCGTTCAGGACGTTTGATTGCGACGCTGCGGGTCACAAGAATCGAACTCGCGACCCCACAGTATTTTTATTTTCTATAAATAGTTGTTCCGGTACTTGGTATTTATCCATGTGCATTTTATGTGTATAAAACATCTCAATGACGTAGTCAAAAACTATTAGGGGATAACGTTTTTTTTACGAAAATTAAGTACAATAAAAAGTAAAAGCCAATTCCAAAGAACTAAAAATATAATTAATTATTTTTTTCGTATAGCTTCTGAAGTCGGTGTTAAGGCATAGTGTACTGCAGAATTAAAGGCCACACTTCTGAAGTTATTATGTGGAAATTCTTTTATTCTTTTTAGCTCTTTGAACTCGTCTCTCACTTTTCATTAAATCCTTTTTGAGTGGATTAAAGACTACAAACTCAAGGTAACAACCAGAATGTCATCTGGTTATATTAAAAAGTCCCTCACTTTTCCACTTTTTTTGAGTTGGAGTTTTTCCGGAAAATTTATGTTGATGTATTTAAAAAATCATCTCACAACTTACGAAGATATCGTGTAACATAACATACATACAGATGAATTCAGAACCTTCTTTTTTAAAGTCGGCTAATAAATGCAACGACATGCAATCAGTGCACGTAATGTCAGGTCGGTAGCGCAGTGACTTAATATTTGGTCATAAGTTCGCTGGTTTGAATCCCGTACGGTACAAGCACAGTTTAGAGAGAGCACTTTAACTGAGTACTAGTATGACCTTCAAAATATTCCGGTTCTTATTATTTGTCCAGTTTATATACGTAAAGCGCCCAAAGGATATAGAAGAAAATCTGTGTTTCTATTATTACTAGTTTTTTCTTAACATTAACGTAAACGAAGGTTTTTTTTTTTAAGTTAGGAATATTTAAACAATTTAAAACGATGACGACTTTAAACTACTTTTACTATTTGAAGGTATTTCGGGGGTAGGATTAATTAAAATGCCATAAATATAACGATGAACGACACTAATGACCTAACCGTGTCTGATATAACACTTAGCCATAAGATCGGAGATAAGCTAAGATGCAATGTTACAAGGACAATCAATCGCTTGGCAAATGTTTAGTACGTGCTGGCTCTAACTGGTATTCTCGTTCAGAGCTCGCGACTTAGTACAAACTTTAAACATTAGTCCACACATATCTTCCTTTCCCATCACTCCTTTCACGTTTTAATAGCCATTATCAAAGTAGTGAGAATCTGCTTGTCATAGCGGAGTATGGTGAGGGGCATTATTATCCACTTACTAAACTTAGTTTCTTTTATCTGATAGAAAATTTAAAAGATGAAAATGATAAGTCATTATCTAAATTTTGTGAAAAATATTTTCTTTTACTATACTACCTCAGACACACGAAGATAGATAAACGGAGCGTTGCGTAAATATCGAATTATGTAGAAACTATGCTCAACTTCTTGACATGCACTCACGCACACATCCTTCTTCTTTCTTTCTTTATCAGCCCGTAAAAGTTCACTGCTGGACGCACACATATGCACCTAATACCATGTTGTTGGTTAAAAATTATTTTAATTATGTATCTGTGGATTAGGACGTGTATAAATAGTAAGTTGAGCATGTATTTGCCTCGGTTTTTGTGTCAATTCAAACGTACGCAGCGCTCCGTCTTTCTTTCTTTATTGGTCTGAGTTGACTAAATATTTATACAATAATCACCAGCCTGCACAGAATGGTGGATCTTCCAAAACATGCAGCTGTTGTGTGCATTCTTGGAAAGGCCAATTGTGTTTATGATAACGCTGTTTATGGTGATAATGGTGATTTAAAATATTTTTAAAGATGATTAATAAAATAGTAACTTTAGTTTTTTTAAATGTTTCGTAAATATTAAGGACTATAAGTTTTTGTGCTAGCGGACTTAATAATAAAAACAAATCTTTTTTACAGGAAATGGGTTTACAATATGCGGAAAGAGATATTGTTAGTTGTAATAGTGACTCTAATGACGCCATTACTTCTGAAGCATCTCCCAGGAACGCACAGAATTTTCAATCTATTAATGCAGTATCGGAAGAATTAAAGTCACAAACACAATGCAGAAAGATACCGAGACCAATACCACAGCTTATACCTTTGAATTCATCGACTCCAAACCAAAACAAAAATTCGTCGGGTGAACCGCCTTCAAAAAAAATTAAAGAATCATTTTCCAGTGATTCTCCAGAATCAAGTAATTCAAATAAGTTAGATAATTTACAAACAGATGTCATATCCACATCAATGATTAACAATGCCCCCAATAATGCAAAAGACACATCTGTACGCAAGAAAAACGAATCATTTTTTGATAAATTAAAGGAGAGGTTGTTGACAGAAACAGGTGAAAAAGGATCTTTAATATGCAAAAATTGCGGATTTGAAAGCAAATGTTTATCTGAGCATTCGGTACATGAAAAAACTTGCACCACACTATTAAGTCGAATTCCAACAAATACAGCGATGTCAAGTTTAGGTTCAACAAGATGTCAAAATTGCAGGCATAGATGTAAATCGAGCGCAGATCTGTACATACATATGAAAACATGTAAGAAAAATGAAAATGGACCAAAACAAATTTCAGCGGAAATGCAAAATCAAGATAGCAATGAAGCAGTGCACCCGAATCCAGAGAAAGATAGCGAGCCGCATCCTATGGAGAACGTAGTTTTCGTTTGGAATAATATCAATAGAGAAGCAAGTAAATTCGACACACCGCTCGACATAAGTATCAATGATGACTCTACGCTTCCAGAACCTCCTCAAAGTTTCGACTCAGAAATCGTAGACGAAAATGAAGGTATGAATTTATCGCCAAGTCAAGCTGTTGGAAAGAAAGTTTTCAAATGCCCACACTGTTTGTTTTGGGCAGCGACGGCATCCAGATTTCACGTACACATTGTTGGGCATTTAAATAAGAAACCATTTGAATGTTCTTTATGTAAATATAAATCTAATTGGAGGTGGGATATAACAAAGCACATAAAACTGAAGTCTGCGAGAGATCCCGATCACGCTGAAGCAAAAGTACTCATGACAGATGAAACTGGTCGCAGGAATTATAGCAAATACAATAAATTTTTAGCAATGCCTGTCTTGAATGAAAATGGTGAAAATGAATTTCATTATATAGACCAGAATACAACATTTGATGCTTCTCTGGAAATAGATGATTCATACAATGATATTAACGAAGGTTCAATCCCATCAGTGGAAATGCAGCCCCTTAACTTACACGCACAACACAGTGAACATAAATATAATATTGACAATAGAAACCAAGACTTAAAAAGACCAAAAAAGACGTTATGGAAATGTAAAAAATGCAATTACAGGTTAGTAAATTAAGTTCTTATTTGGACATGCTATTTGAAAACCTATTATAATTTAATGTTTATGATATCCGTAATAAGTATTACAAGCATCATAAAAACTATTTTTGGCGGTTAAGGATGTGCTTTGTTAACAGTTTCCAATTCCAGCAATACAAAAATAATTTACCATCGAAATATTGTTTGTTTACTTAACACTACTTACATTACCAAATTCCATAACACACTGCAATTGAATAATATAAAATGCATAGTGCCCTTAGCACATAACTAAAGAAACCTGTAAGTTTTTGACTCTAATGTTTAGGCATCGTCATCGACTAAAATTATTATATGGAAATATGAACAGTGCCCCTGGCGGACGGAAATGGAACTATATGATGTCGTTCAGTCATTTGATGACGATACGAATTCGATACCTACAGTAGCTAGATAGTAGTAGTGTTCTGTGCCTACAATCCTGCAATAAAAGACGCATGTTCAGGGGACCGTTGCCAAGTTTCCAAATTAAATAATTTGTTATTACAATTTTTGCAGCAAGTTTTGTTATTGCTGCACGACTTTAGCAAGTTGGTTAAAACCTTACCTTTCCTTTCGCATATATCGTTATTACTCAAAGAAAAAAATATACAAATGATATATTTAACAAGAAAAATTTTCGTTTTCAGAGACTCGTCAAAAGAAGCTTTATTAGAACATGTCAGAGAACATTCAAAACCAGAATCTGGTTTGGACGACACGAAATCTCAAAGTTCTATTAACAAGAAAACTGAAAATACACCAGATCCTGCCGACTTAGCTTACCGTTGTGGTCACTGCAACCAACTGTCAAATTGGAAGCATGTTATACAGGTACTTATTTCTTTATACTCACTAAAATCTGAAAAAGAAGATGAGCATGCTTTTTGGTTGTAGTGAATACATAAAAGCACTTAGCTTTGTTTTATTCAAAGGTACCAATTAATTTGCTTAAGAATAAGATCCGTATTACAAAATTTTCTGATTGGAATACACATTACTATTTCTTTACCCACTTCAAAGAGCAGAAGGTATTCAATTCGACCGTATGTTTTTTTTTAATGTGTTAGTTACCAAATAACTTTTCTCTGTGTGAACCAATTTTGATGATTCTTTTTTTATCTCAAGACTGATACTTTTCGTGTAGTCCCATATAAATTTAATCAAAGTCTAACCTGTAGTTTTTGCGTAATCCCTAATAATGCATATTTAATTGACTGTTGTTCTCCTTTTAATTATATTGAAATCGGTTGCACAAAATTTTCAATTTTACCACGTGTTTAACGAAATATCAGAATGAGCATTATAGTTACGTAATTTTCACAAATGTTATCTGTACCTAGCTCATTATATTTTATATTATTTCAGAGACATTGCAGACTGAAACATGACGGAGTAATAAAAGTCATTACTACAGTTAAACCAAAAGTGGAGGGTTCGAGTTCAACAAACGAAACCACTGCTGATTCTTGTACGAAGTGTCCATTTAAAACTAACGACCGGACGATGTTAATCATACACATGCAGCAACACCAACCCTCGCCGCAATCAATATTCAAATGCTATTTCTGTCCTTTCTTCGTTAAAGATGAACAGGAATTAGTTCAACATCTTGTTCTACATGGCATAACTGACCCCGAAGATTATATAGCAAAAGCAATGGGTTGCAAGTCGCCATTGCCTGACCAGCAGGGATCACTATCAAACGCTTCAAAGCGACACAAGTGCATAGAATGTCCTTACGAAACTAACAGTAAATCTCAATTCATGTACCACGAGCAATTTCATCGTCTCCCTGCGGACACTCCTTACAAATGTCCAGAGTGTAACTATAGCGTTTCAAAAAGACATCTACTTCATCAACATATGAGAGTTCATGGTATAATACCGAAAAAAAATGAAATGGAATCAGACTTTGAAGTTGCCGCAACGAATTCTTACAAGACAGAAAATAAAATAGATTTCAACCTTGAAGAAATTCCCTATGTATGGGTTTCAGCAAAGAATGAATTTCATAAAATGTACAAATGCCGTTATTGTTCGTACGTTAATACTCAAAAATGTAAAATACCCATTCACGAGAAAATTCACTGCATTGTATTTGGAAATAACGAAATATTAGTGTATAAATGTTTAGATTGTAAATTTACATGCGATAACGCTGGAAGATTAGCTGATCATTCTAAAACACATGGTGAAATTTATGGACGTATTTATTGTCCCGTTGAAGATGATATTCCAGATGATGAACAGATAGCAAAATTACGAAAAGTAATAGAAAGAGAGAAATTAAGCGTGACACAGGAATTTTCAAAAGATGACGGTATAGGGAACGAAAATAAAGAAATTAAAACGTTATATTTTTGTCAGAAATGTCCAACACGTTACTTTACAGAGAGTGAATTAAAAGTTCACGACAAATTTCATGATCTCGCATTTACACACAAATGTAAAAGTTGTGAATTTTCTGTTCTAAATGAAAGTGAATTAGCTGCTCACTCATTTGTTCACTCAGATGAATATCATACTAAAACTAAAATGCTTAAATTCATTCACAACACGCATCCAGCACACACTGAACCTCGTTTAGAAGTTGTTCATTGCCCAGCTACTTCTGAAATAACCTGGGTTGTAACCAATCCCGGCACCAATTATGAAGTCATAAATACTCCACATAGAAAATTTAATGAAGGAAAACATGTTCCAAAGCAATATCTATGCAAAGAGTGTCCAGCAAAATTCTTTAAGACCTCAGCCCTGAATTATCATATGGGACTACATGGTGGAGATGGTGAACACAAATGTAAAAAATGCAGTTATGCTGTTAAAAATATTGGAAATTTAGCCAAACATGAAATACTACACGAAAAAGAAGGTAAAACAACTTGTGACTATGAATCCGGAGAGGACATGGATTACAAAATTCCCTTATCGGGAACTGACCTATTTCAGAGAAAGACTGAAGCACAAAAAAGAGTATTAAATGACAAAGATAAATTAGTGAAACCTAACGATCATTTTCCACCTGTACTTCAAGCGGATCCTCAGTTCGGATATTTGATGCATGGTAACCCAGAATTTATATACCCAACATATCTTAAAAATGGACGTCAAAAAGAAAAACGTTACAAATGCCACAAATGTCCATCAGCCTTCGAAAAAAGAGAGCAATACAAAATTCACTTATCACTACATGGTTCTAAACAAAGATATAAGTGTGAACTTTGTGATTATTCTGTCAAATATTATGCAAATTACGTTCAACATATGAGAAAACATCAAAAGAATGATGAAGCTCAAGCTGAAAGACGGAAAGAAACCAATGGCGTTCCAGAT
This sequence comes from Parnassius honrathi, assembly GCA_018247895.1. NCBI lineage: Eukaryota > Metazoa > Arthropoda > Insecta > Lepidoptera > Papilionidae > Parnassius > Parnassius honrathi. The sequence continues at coordinate 11,476 of DWHP01000763.1, forward strand.
ACAGAATCATCTGGAAACAAAGAAGATGAAAATACTGATAATATTAAACTAGCTATAAAAACTATGCCGAGGGGAATACCAAAAAGTGACTTTCAACAATTTTCAATCAGTGATCAACAAACTTTGAGACTACTACAACGCAGGAGTTCTCTAAATAATTCTGCAAATGATGCAAACCAAACCGATAATACACCTACAAAAGACCGAAAATTACATCCATGTTTCTTGTGTCCATATACAAATCAGCGCCAAGATGCACTGGGAAACCATTACAGGAGACATGATAAAAATGATATTTTTAACAATGGAAACCATAAATGTTCCTTCTGTGACTTGGCTGTGGTTCAGGCACACTTCCTTCGAGAACATTTGAAAACACATTTTAATTATCAGAAATCTCTTACACCTGAATGTTATGTGGCCAATGAAGACGTTAGATTTACTATTACAAAATTGGATGATGAAAATAATACAATTGATCTCAAGTTAGATATGCAAAATAAAACAGATTTGTGCAATGATGAAAAAATTTTTGTTAAAATAAAAACAGGAGAATTATTGGTAGAATAGTTAGTTTTACTTTTTATTAATGTAAGTGCAGCATTTAGATAAAAAAATTAGAATAAAACTAAGTTAAAATGGGACAAAGTATATCTTTAAGAGAGCCAAAAATAACTTGTTGATATTCACCAAAGTGTAGCTTGCCATATTAGATTAATAGCAATTCAGGATATAAAATTCAATATTTATCTGTATTATTACATATTACCATTTATAACTAAAACTATAAAGATGTTGATACTTACTAATGTGCCTCCGAATTTTCACTCCATATTAGAATAGTGAAGTTATATTCCAAGACTAATAATATTGTTGCTATGTATGTATAATTATATAAAACGTGGACACACCACGGCCATTTGCATTACCGATTTTACTTTTATAAAGGATTAGAAATACAAATTTGCATTGCATTTTTTTTCAATGCACATTTATATAAACAAGTTTAAAACTGCAAGTAACATTGCAATCCTATTTATATGGTTATTTTTTTGAAAAATCAACAAATTTCAAAATTTTGATGTTTTTTTTTAAAAAAAATGCACTTTCATGAATGTCTAAACTTACCTTATTTTGTTGAATATTCATGAAATATTTGGTCTTATTATGAAGTTTAAATTTATGCAACACTAAAATGCAGACAATAATACAACTAAAATGGATGCAAAAGATGACTAAAAAAAACTTGATAAAACATGTTATATCTAAGTAATAGAGATAAATTACAAATTACTCCACAAACACTGTTAACCTTGTTACAAAATGTGGTTTATGTTGCTGGTTTAAACTATCAATAATTCTTTTAAAATTTTCTTAAGCCATAGCCTAAACCGGAATTTACAAAAAGCATGTTTTGTAATAAGATTGTATATTTCGACATAGTCATGGAAATTGGTAAAAATGTGTCAGTTAATAAAACATGTATGTTATGCTTAGTCCTAAGGACTCATTCCTGTTGTTGTAAGCAACATTATTGATAAATACATAAATATCTATACTTGCATAAGTTTTATTGCATATTATCCCTTTTAATATAGAATAAAAAAAATTAAATAAATAAAATCAGTTATCATTTAAAGCGGATTAATTTATTAAAATTAGTTAAGACCTCCTAAACTACTGAACATGATTCCAGTCAGTAAATAATAGCAGTCATCGCAAACAAGTGTGAAACAAAATATCATAATTCATAGTAGTTTATATTTATGTGTTACATTACACAGTATGTTACCCACACTGTTTAAAATTTAAGAACACTATTCATCTAAGTAATCCAAGCAGTCTTAACAGAACTTCCAGCGGTTGCCACACTCATTACAAAGCACAAAGGTAGTCATAGGTTCATCAGAACTTCTGGTTTGTAGCTGATTGTAAGTGCAATTCTTCTTTTTGCATTTACCACACTTGAGCATATCAGTTTTGGTACCCTGTACAGTTGCCAATTGAGCATCATCTATAGCTTCCTTGATAAACTTCTCTCTCAACTTCTTCATTTCATCACTGGCCATTTCTTCAGGGGTCATTTTTGCGAGTCTTGATGCTGATATAACACCATTTAAGAAATTGGTACGTAATGTAGGGTTTTTAGGATCTTTCAAATTAGCAACCCTTGACCTTACTCTGTTTTTGTATCTCATATCAGTGTTCTTAAATTCGGCATAAATGCATTCTTCTAGTTCCTCGGCCAGTTCCTCTGGAGATCCACAAGAATTAGGATTCTCACCATCTGTTTTTAAGGCCTGTGTTAATAGTTCGCGGCACTTTAATCTTACGGCATCAGTGGTATTTGATTGAGGGGGGAACGATGCAGGCAACTTTCTGTCTTTTTCTTTCTCCTCTTTTTTCTCCTTATCTTTGCCAGAGTCTTTTTTTGGTTTAGATGAGCTGCCAGAATCTTTTGAAGGAGTGGTAGGAGTGGAAAGAAATTTTTTCCAATTTTTAATCAATGTTTTACACAGTGAAATCACTTCTTCATCCTTGCTAGACTTTCGTAAGGCGTTGACTGTCATGCCTATCCTAGTTTTTGTAAGGACATCAAGATTAATAGCCATTGTTTGCAGCGTTTTCAATAATTCAAGGGCTTCTTCCTGACCCTAAAATGAAATTAGGCGTTTTCATTATTAATATAGTACGGGTATCATACTGCAAATATGTTGTAATATAAATGGGTGGCGCTATATTAAAATAGTCCGAAAAGTTAACACCTATTTCATACAACAACCAATAAATTGGTCAAAGTTCTAAAAATGTCAATATATTTAGTGCTAAACATACCGTGCCATCGTCCGATGTCATTTTTGTCAATTTCTTTTGAATTTTCATAACATCTTCTTCAACGCTCATTTTTGATAATATATCTCAATCCTCAAATTCCCGCTAAAATTATGTTACAAAAATATGGGAAATATTGATAAATCGACCACCATACCACAAGTCATAGACTAAAAATGCTAAAAAAGAGTTTAAATGTCAGTTCTCCCGGCTTCGGTTTTTACAGATAAAAGAAAAAAGGTCATAGACGTGACAAATTAGGTACGGTAATGGCGTAGACGGAGAAACCTATTCTCTGTCTACGGGTAAGGGAAATCAAAGAAAGCTAAGTAAGGAAATTAAACACGTAAACCCTGTTAATTAAAAATAAGTAAAACAGGTTCTACCTTGCAAACATTTTTATAACAAATCAAAGGTATTGGATTAAGGAAGTTGAATTTCATAAATCTACTTTAACCCTACGTTTGCACCGAAAAACATCCAACACGTAATGTTTTGAAACAACAACAAAAACTGTGTAAAATTTTCAACAGATATTAAGATTTGTTGTTATTTGCGTTCGCATTGAATACAACATAAAGGTTAGAGAACAGGAGAACCATCGCCGTAGAAAATAGTGTACCAGAAATATGGACATCAAGTGAGGCGCTGCGATCGCTAAATTCAGTCAATAAAAGTCATTTTTGATCTATTTTTCGATCAGATGCTAAACCACTTGCACATCCACGCACAATATATATTTCTCTATTTTTTATTGTTTCTTTTTGTCAAAAATTACAAAATTACGGAGCATGAAAATTTCTCACCAATGTCGCGGAGAAAATTTGTACATTATTCTTCGCAGTCCTTACTCACCCATGTCAGCGCCGCTATAAATTCTACAATCTTCAAGGACATGCGGGCTATGCTTAGATACGTAGTGTGGTAGTGATCGTTCTCCTGTTCTCTAACCTTCATGGAATACAACACAGACTTTATTTGCTAATCTATAGATCTGTCATTGACTTAGAAATATTTTATATCTCTATAATACTTCTAAGTCAATGACAATTCTAGGTATTACCTCTATGAGATCTGTCACCTTTTTTTATTAACTGGCTTTACGGCTCTGGGTTATAGCTCTTCTGAGCGTATCATTTCTTTCGGAATCTTCATTTTATATTCTTTTTCTTCACAATATACTGAGGCATCACATTGCAAAGCCCTTGGGAGATTTTGAAGACAGCTCAACCTAGTGGACAGTCGATGACGACAGCCACTCAAGTTCATAAGGCGCCCGAGCGATCAAAATAACTTGAGGTTTATATCGACATCAAAGCAATTGTTTCGTTGTTTTCTCTAATAATTCACATGCGCGAACACTTAATTCACAAAATCGCATCATCTTTACGAATCCAAAATCCACTTCAAACCATTATTCAAGCGACAAAACAGGAGCGACAATCCCTAAACGGCCAAGTTCCCGCCAAAATTCAGATCTGTCAACGTTAGCGTTCGCACCATGGAGTTTAGAGAGAAGGGCTGTAGAAAATAGTGTTCCAGAAATATAGACAAAATAAGTGAGGCACTGCGATCACTAAGGTGTCTCAATAAAAGTCATTTTCAGTCTATTTTCGGATGTATTATATATTTATGATATATTTCAGATCAGATGTTAAATCACTTGTGCAGCCACACACAATACAATATTTCGCCATTTTTTAAATGTTTCTTTTTGTCAAAAATCAAAAAATTACGGAGCACGATTATTTTCTCACCAATGCCACGAAGAAAAGTACATTATTGAACTAACTTCATCTACTTGTACTCATAAACAGCTAACTTTGCTGATACTACTACTACTACCGACGGCAATTCAGGGACAGGCGGGCTGTGCTTTAGCACGTAGCGATCGTTCTGCTTCTCTCTAACTTCCGTGGTTCGCACTGTTGTTTTTAATGTTTCGGAAATTGTTTTAAATCGTATTTTTTGTTATCCAAGTTCCAATCCAATAGTTGCTAAACATCATAAAACATTATTACCTCTAGCGGAGAAGAACAATAACTTTATATAAAATAAAATAAATGTGGTATATTTTCACTGACCCCATTTAAAATCAGATTACATGCAATTCTCTCGTGTGTCGGAAAAATTTGATCTTCTTTTTGGTGGTTTTATTTGGGGTATTTTTTTGGGGTCCCAGAGCTCGATATAAAAGAACACAATAAAATACAAATTTCTATTTATTTATTTAATTAAAATTAAAATACGTAACTTAAAAAAGAACTACAAAACTATTTATCAAATAATGTAGTTTGTTACTGTCATTTTCATAATGTGGTTTAAGTGACAAGAAATTTTCCTTTCACAATTTATTCTTCTCACTAATTACATAATTATATGAGAAAGAAATATGAAAGCATGTACCACATTACTCTCATAATTTTACAAAGCTTGCCAAATTGTAGGCTTATCCCAATAATCTGTGTTTCCTTGTTAAGCCATATTGGGTTATTATGTGATAACTAATTTAAAGGAGGAGAAAAATTAACTAAAAAAATCTCAAACTTTTTGTCCCTTTTATCTTTTAAATTCAAAATGGGCGGTAATAAATTAATTTAAGTGATTTTACTGCACACGCACACATTCGTAAGGGTCGATCGATAGGCAAAAACGTTGTTGCCATTAATCAGATTCAATTTTGTAAAATTTTAAATAAAAGTACAAGCCTTATTTACTCGTATTGTAAAAAAACTGCAATAACGGTATATCATTATTTCTGTATTTAAGCTTAAGTTTAAAATTTGGCTACTCTTTGAAAAATAACCCTAATGTATATTATGGCAACAATATTAATCATTTTAGCTTATATTTTTTCCAGACCGGATAAAAAGGATGTCATCAGGATCGTATAGTCTTTGAGTATATAAAATATGATCAAAGCGTATACTAAGTTTACAATATCTATCGTCAGGACTGTCCTACAGTCATGACGGAACGTGACCGCTATGTGTAGTATTTGTATTTTAACCGCCTAATAGCACGTGGTTCTAAGGTACAGAAATACATTTCTCGAATGTGCATAATACTAGAACACAACTGACGGGAGACAAAATTTCTCCAGCAAACTTAGTTCTGTCTATAAAGTCATTAGATAAGTTTAAACCAAGAAAATAAAAATCAATACCGATTATAACAATTTTTATTGTAAATGTACAGCACTGATAGATAAAAAAATAAAACTGTTTCATCACTAGAATCCATTATTATTAAACCAATGTATTTACCCCATAACTGGCCATAAAATTAGAAATTAGTAGGTACGTAAAGAAAGTCTGAAAAGGGACATTGCATAGGTATAGGCATGCGATGTGGAGAAGACATGCTGTCAAACTCAAATCAATTGCGATGAGGGCATAGGGGTGAGGATGGATAATGATGATGTGGTTCTAAATAACTGCCATTTCTAATGTTCTGGCTTCGTGTAAATATAGTATAGAATAAAGTGAATAATACATCACGATTATTAATAATAAGATTTTATTGATTGTTGTCCTTTAAGCAAAACAAGCTTCGTATGAAGGTTTTTAATTTTTTGTTGCCCATTGGACGTGCTTCCTTATAGCCATCCCATCAGTGCTTACTGCACAATACAGGCCATTTTTTGTAATTTGCCACTATATTTTAACGAATTCTAATTACGCTGTTGTAGCCTTGGGTTTGCATATACACGTTTGTACCATTTGGCAAGTGTAGATGAATGAGGCAGACAAGTATTAAATTGTTATCGTACATAC
>DWHP01000764.1:0-18082 GCA_018247895.1 Parnassius honrathi
GTCATGTATTTTTAATTAAAAAAAACTCATTTAATAAAATATACATACATAAATAAATATTCGACAAAACCTAACCCAGCGAAGCGGGTTTTCACGGCTATTGTACATATTTTACCAAATACCTCACGAAGATTTTGCACCAGTGTGTATATTCAAATGCCTTTTCAAATTACCTTTTCTAATACATCTATATTCACAGATATTACACGAAAAAGGTTTTTCTCCGGTGTGTACTTTCGTATGTGTTTGCGAATAACTTTTTGTAATAGATTTATATTCACAGATACTACACGAAAAACGTTTTTCTCCAGTGTGTATTTTCATATGCCTTAGCAACTTACTTTTCGCAATAAATCTACGTTCACAGATATCACATGAAAAAGGTTTTACACCGGTGTGTATTTTCATATGTTTTTGCAAATAACTCTTTGTAATACATCTAAATTCACAAATATTACATGAAAAGGATTTTTCGCCGGTGTGTATTTTCATGTGTGTTTGCAAATGACTGTTTTTAATAGATTTATATTCACAAATATTACACCAAAAAGGTTTCTCACCGGTGTGTATTTTCATATGTGTTTGCAAATCACTTTTTGTAATAGATTTATATTCACAGATATTACATGAAAAAGGTTTCTCACCGGTGTGTATTTTTATATGTGTTCGCAAATGACTCTTTGTAATACATCTAAATTCACAGATATTACATAAGAAGTGCTTTTCATCGGTGTGTATTTTTATATGTGTTTGCAAATGACTTTTAGTAATAGATTTATATTCACAGATATTACACGAAAAAGGTTTCTCACCAGTGTGTAGTTTCGTATGTGTTTGCAAATTACTCTTTGTAATACATCCAAATTCACAGATATTACATGAAAAGGGGTTTTCACCGGTGTAATAGTAGGGCTTTTTAAATTGAGGCTTCCTTTATGAACACCATTTTTTTACACTCAGTAGAATTCGATTTAATCTTTTTCTCACACGGTTTTGAAAAAATATTTGTTTGTATGCAGGTTTGTTTTGAAATACAAATGAAACAAACATTTTATTTATTGTAAGACATTGTATCTTTATTGTAAGGTACCTTAGACGGTTTACAGTGGGCGGAATTTATGCCTTACCAGGGAGATATAGAGAAAGTATAATATTTTACATAATTACACTCATGTAAAGTTGCAAGGTATAATGTATTTTAGCCAATTACTCTGGATAATGTCACTCAATTTAATTTTTGGAGGGAAAAAATAGAGAAAAAGAATCTAAATTCGAATAATAATGATGACGGTCTTCTGACTGTGTTATATAATTACATTAATCTAGTAATCGCTGGTTCGAATTCCACACAGAAAGAGTGTTATACATACATACATTTTGGCCAGTTTTTTTGTAGATATTAAGAATACGGTCTAAGTAGTAGTATTAGAATAATCTATTCTTATAATCTCTGTTTCGAATTTCACACAGAACTAGTGTTATGCACACAGTATAGTCGAAGTTGGCGTCTATAACCACCTCTTTCATTTCAGATGTTAAATTTTGTTGCGACAGGCAACATTGCCAGAGGTGCTCACGTCTGGTTCTACGATCGTCAATACTATGCCAAGCATGACGACTGAGGCAAATCCTCCCTACATTGGGAGGGATCCTTCCATGTGCAGCAGTGTAAGCTTACTGGACGATTAAGATAGAGGAATCATTTGTAGGCCATACAAAGACTCAAAACAAGCCCTGGTAGCTCAAGGGCTAGCAATTTGCCTTAAATTAACAGTGCGCTAGCAACCCAGGTTCATTCTATTCCCTTTTAGTTTTCTTCTTATAATGTATCTAATCCTAAACAATGCTTCTGCTTGACATTAACAACCAACTGTTCCAGTCCAGAAGAAAATGTAATTTTTTTCCTAACCATGTATTTAAAATTAATACTTTGTCCAGTTTTAAACGAAGGTACTGAAAAGAAATACACTACACGAGTTTGGCAAGTAATTTTAAAAGTTGACGCATCTAATAAGGGTTCCAAATTTTTTTACGTGGTATGACTCTCAGAATCTCAGAATACTAGCGTAAAATATTAGCTTAATGCCAGACCATTTTTAGTGGAAACGAGGCAATCCATCTTAGTCCTCACGGGTGACAACGCATCTGCATTTTGATTCATAATCTAGGATAGATGTAGATGTCTATGAGCCACAGCAATCACTTACCATCTGGTGGTCCACCGTAGACCACCACGTAAAATGCGTGCGTGGTGGACTGTGTACTCGTTTGTCATCCTATCCTATAAAAAAGTGTATAGCACTTGCAAGACTATTTGTTAAATTATGGAAAAAAGTTTTAAAGTGTAGTCCAAGGCTTTCCTCAAGCCTGTTACTTAAGATTCTTGAGTGAAACGGAGGGAACCTGTTGACGAAGTGTGCGTGAGACAAAGAGTGGCGTAAATGACAAAGAAGGAAAAAGTAATTTTACGGAGTTTGAGCGAGACAGATAGTGACGCTACTTTTTCACTGTCGCACACAAAATTAAGTTCAGCACATTACGCTCCTTAGTTTATTGTGAATCTTTCTGTATACATTAATGAGAAATTTAAATATGAAACTAACTCAGTACTGCTGAATTCTTTGTTGACTATTTTATACAATGTTATAGCTTCAAGATATTTACGTCTACATTCAAGCGACAAAAACTCTCGCAGCAACGCGATACGAGACAGGTAAGATTTATGGCATCTATAGTACATGGCACGCAAAAACTTATTTTGGACTTTCTCAATAGCTTCTTTGTATACTTTATAGTAGGGATTCCATATAGGTACAGCATATTCAAGCTGGGAACGAACAAGAGTTTTATAGAGGTATAAGTATGTGGTTGTTCGTTTGAAGTCAGTAGAAGATCTCATTACAAATCCGTACATTTTAAAAGCTTGTTTGACTATTTTATCAATATGGATGCTTAGTTGTAGCTTCGAGTCCAATTGAATCCCCAAATCCCTTAAGTGTGTCACTCTGGCCAAGGACTTTTTACAGAGGATGTAATTAAAATGGACAATATTTTTCTTTTTTGTAAAGTTTATATAGTGACATTTTGTAATGCTCAATTGTAATTTATTAATGTTGCAGTATGTTGTCAATCTGTCAAGGTCGCTTTGGAAAGATATACAGTCTTCTATATGTTTAATAGTTTTGTAGGCTTTCAGGTCGTCGGCATATAATAGAAAATTGGAGTTAAGAAAACATTTGTCTATATCATTAATAAAAATAATAAATAACAACGGTCCAAGAATGGATCCTTGAGGAACGCCCGATGTAACCAAAATGTCCCTTGACTGATATCCATTTACTACAACTTTTTGGGAACGGTTTTGAATGTAAGATGCAAACCAGCGCAGCAAATTACCACGAATACCATTGAATGCAATCTTGTCAAGAAGAATCTCATGATCCACCTTGTCGAAAGCTTTCTTAAAATCTGTATATACAGCATCTACTTGAAAGCCGTCATCAACTCTTGCAAATAAATTATTCGTAAAGGTAAGTAGATTACTAGTAGTAGATCTATGTTTAATGAAACCACGTTGTTCTTCAATGATAGCCTTGTGTAGAATCGGGTAAATTTGGTTGTGGACTAATTTTTCGAGAACCTTCGACAAGATGGAGAGAATAGAGATGAGGCGATACTGTTCAACGATATTGAGAGATATAAACGTCCTTGACGCTTTTACATACATTAAGAGTAGCTATATTAAACAAAAGAGGAGATAACGGATCTCCTTGAGCTAGACTTTGCCCCGTAAATCCACTGATAAACACGTTATCCGCATACATTTTGACATGTCGTTTATTAAGGAAACTACTAAGATATTGACATATTTTTGTTCCTACATTTAGTTGATCTAAAGTGTACATTTATGTCAATATTAATATACGCATTGTCTAGATCTAAGAAGAATCATATCGTGGACTGATTCTCTCAAAAACCTATTTGTATCCTTGATATCAAACTACTAAAACTATCTAAGCAGGATCGGCTTCTCCTAAACCGAACGTATTAGAAGAATAGACTTTGTTTTTTTCCCGAAACCACTCTAGTCTCCTTTAATAATTGAATGAAAGATTTTGCATAAGCAAGACATAAGTCATATTGGGCGCAAAAAAAATTAATATCTCTTCCAGGCTTTAGGATATAATACCAATATCACGCCGTTGTGATGGTACGAAACTGTTTTTTTTTTATACAATAGGGTGAGAAACGAGCACACAGTCCTCCTGATGGTAAGCGGCCCATAGACATCTACACGTATCCTCAATTACAAAACCAAATGCAGATGTGTTATCACCCGTGAGGACTAAGATGGAATGCCTCGTTTCCAGTAAAAAAAATCTTCGGTTCTCTACACTCACCATACGAAATACAGCAGCATTAAGCCACCATTTCACGCTGGTATTCTGTGAGAGCTTGGTCCCTCCCCGGTCGAGCCGACCCATTCGTGCCACAACGATACCACCAATACAACTGCAGCACGGTTCTATCACGTTAAAAAAATAATTCTACGTCCCAGTAAGACTTTGGTACAAATTTAGACTCCGGGTTTTGATTTATTTTTAAAGGGATATGAATGTCAGCTGCTAAATTTAAATATTTTAAAAATATATTGTAACGTTTTTGAAGGTCGGTTGTGCGTATGGAAACTGATCAAAAAGTCTTTCAAGAGTGCTCTTGTAACCGCTTGTAATTTGCTTTTTTAAAATTTCTTTTAAGATCACACTCTAACTGCTTTTGACATAAACCTGATATTTTAATCATAAGATGATCACTACCTAAAGTCTCTCGAAGTACCCTCCAATTAAGTTTGTGGACGATATCCGACGTAATAAGAGATAGATCGGGACATGACGCTTGTAAGACTCCATTCACGTATCTAATTCGAGTGCTTTCTCCATTATTTAATATAGTAAAATTAGTATCTAAAAGCGCGTCAAATATTTGTGTACCCCTGTTATCAGTTTTGTACGACCAGCTTGAGTAGTGAGCGTTGAAGTCCCCAATGGTTACGGTTTTACGACTAAATGTAGAAAATAATTCATCCCAATTTCTTTGGCAAGTGCGCACTGACGATGGACAATAGATAGAAACGATATTCTCTAAATCCTCACAGTTAAAAAGTTTTATATAAATAGCTTCTATGCCATCATTACTTAGTTGTAAATGTCCCCTAACCGTTTTAAGAGATTTGTGCGCTAAAACAGCAACACCCCCATAAGAGTCACCTCTATCATTACGGTAAATATTATAATCTTTGATTTTAATATAAGTTTCAGAGTTTAACCAAGTTTCGCTTAAGGCTACGATATGTATTTTTTCCAGAGTTAATAAAGGCTCTAAGGACATTAGTTTAGGCTTAACACTTTGAGCATTCCACTGTAAGATATTAAGATTTACTATTTTACAGTTAAGGTCCATTAAATAAGTTCAAAACGGTTTTCAACATTGGCCATTCCGAGATATTGTCCACAGTTACCAAAATTAACCACTCAACACATAACTTTATCACTTTGTAAACTTTCTCTTGCAAACTAAAATTATTAAAAAATATTACTTTTTTAACCTCATAAGTAGCTCACTAAAAGATATTTTATTAGAGGATTCGTTGTTATTTGCCTCACTATAGCTAGTACTAGGTTCAAATCTATTACTTTGTAATGACGTGTCACGCTCTATACTTCACTTCTCCTTTTTTATTTGGCGCCGGCGGGGCGATGATGCCTTACTTTCACATTGGCTAATATTGTCTTCGTTATGCAATATGCCATTGGCCGTCATTTCTGCAAAAGTAAGAACATTTTGGGCTTTAGCCGCTTCCCTCTTCGGTGTGTTATAATTACACATCTGCTGGATGCTGTCTTGTTCTGTAAATTTTAGATCCATTTGTCTATGTGGTGTTGGCGCAACATGGATTGTTAAAGCCCTTCTGTATGTGCAATTAAACTCGGCCATAAGTTCTCGCAACCTTCTTTCTTTAAGGTAAGCTGGGCAAGTCCTAGCTAAAGCCATGGGACTTCCAGAACAAAAAAATTATAACTCATAACATTCAATCATAATAAATTCCACGCGAACGAAGTCACGGGCAACATCCAGTATAAAAATAAAGCAGAAATGAATCTAACTTTTCTTTATCATAAAACTAAGGTGAGAGTGACCGTCGAACTTACAGTTAACCTGATGGTAAGTGGGTTCTACACTCCATAGCCACATGTACCCAACTTCAAACAAAAAAGGCTACAGAAGCGTCGTCACCTCTAAGAAATAAGATGAAGAGCCTCATGGCGTTCTTTTTTTACTGACTTCTAAAAGGAGGAGGTATTCAGTTCGACTGTATGTTTTCTTTTTTACCTCATAACTTTTCTGTGGGTGAACCAATTTTTATGATTCTTTTTCTTATCTGAAAGCTTGTGCTACTCGTGCGGCTCCGAGCGTTAATGAAGATCTGACTAGTAGTTTTTGAGTTATCTTTAATAATGCATATTTAATTGACTCCGAATCCATTGATGATGTTCTCATTTTAATTACATTGCAGTCGGTAGTACAAAATCTTTGATTTTACTACTTGTTATTTAATATCGTTACCCCTACACTAGAATTTTCTCCTGGAGGTGATTTAAATATATAAAGAAGTAATAATAATTACATAAAGGTAAACATTGTTAAATATCTTCTGACTATAAGGAAGTTGTTTAATTTGTACGCTATCGAAAAGAAATTTAGTGGTTGTGTAATTGCAAAACAACAAGAGGAAAGTTTTAAAGGCTTCGTACGTCACGAGTAGCTGCCCTGGAAATGAGTCGGTTAATAATAAATCGGACTTGTCAACGTCCTGTGGTAATCAATATGTCGTGTCAACGTTTTAATGCTTACATACTACACTTCCTTATATACCAGTTTATTTGCATCAATGTGCAAACAAAGTAAATAGAGCAACAACACTTATGTCGAATAAAATACATTTGATCAGTTGGCAAAATATTTTTTTCCATAGAAATTAGTAGTATGAGGTAATATTAAATATTTCATATGTTCTTATTATCAAAACTCTTCATATTTATATTATACTAGCGATCTGAACCAGCTTCGCCCGGGTGACATCTGGATTCTACAACACCTACCGTTCCAACTATGCCTATAACATTCGCACAAGTGCAAGCAATAAGTTGACAAAGTTTTACCGCAATCTGATGAACAGTATGGCATCGCGTAAGATGTGAACAAACAAATATTAATCTTTATATATTAGATTCTAAAATAATTAAAATCTATTTTCGCTTAAGCCGGAAAACTAAACAAGTTTTAAAAATACAACATTTAGCAAATCCAAATTAAGATTTATTTAACGCCACTGACGAAGGCTGTTGTTACGTGACTGCTACGTTTTGATCCTGGTTTCGAATGCCCAGCCCAAGCCAACATCTGTATATCAAAAATACAAACTGTTGGTTTTGTGGGTGTGATTAAAATGTAATTCTGGCACTGTCTCTAACAGTTTATTTTATTTGTTGTCGAGGGTTCGCACAACAGTTACAAGAATTTGATGCTTACTTGGAGTGGTTAAGAGCCGTGGTAGCTCAGGGGCTAAGTACTCGGGTAAATTTCACAGTACGCGAGCGACTCGGGTTCGATTCCCGCCGGTACCAACGAAATTGTTAATTGCAAGTTTAAGTGCTAATTTACCACTTGCTCGGCGGTGAAGGAATATAATAATAAAAAACAGAAGGAAATAATAAAAAAAATATTTCGATGACATGTGAAGTACGTTATCACGCATCATGGCAGTGCAGACATTTCCGTGTTTTTAACCCTCTCAGAAATGAGAGAAGGCCTGTGCCCAGCTGTGAGACGTATATAGGCTATAACTTTAACTTTTTTTTACCTTTTAGGTTGGTTAACGAGAGTATCAGTAAAGTTATCAGTGGTATATACTTGTAATTAAACAAAAAATCTTACTGCTATTTTTCTTATGGTTCTTTTCCGATCCGTAAAGTCTCATTCGCACTCATAATACGTGGCTCTATCACGTACAGATTGACTACCTCGATGAAACTGGCAAAGTAGTATGCAATTATTTGATTGATGACTTATTTATTAATTATTGCCCCAAAATCCTGTCCAAAAGTCGAGCTTATTACTTTATGATAACTTATAACATCTAATATTGGGTAGAGCAGAAAATAATGGTCAGTTAGGTTGTATGTCGACAACCGAGTTCTTTCTGATCGTTTCGATTCACTGGCCCCGCGTGGGGATGTTGCATCCCTTTGCATTTTATATCGCATCTACTACGGGGAGTGCTCTGAGGAATTGTTCGGATTAATTCCAGCCGCCAAATTTGACGAACGCACATCGCGTCAAAATTAACTAAACCATCCTCACCATCTGAATGCTTAGCGGTCCACCATTGTGCGTTTTACTAGGAGTTTTCCGGTGGGCAACGATTCTGCAACTCCCCTGGTGTTGCAGTTGTTCATGGGCGGTGGTAGTCACTTACCATCAGGAGACCCGCGTGCTCGTTTGTCCCCACTTCTATAAAATGTGTATGTTGCAGCGTTTCTGCTACGCAAAAAAGTGTCTTTTAACACAATTTTGTTTGTAAGTAATTTATACGATTCCAGTTTGATCGAAATGGTAATTGAATATTATATATTTCTTGCATTGTTGTAGTACGTTGAATTTTTCATTGTACGCAACAAATTCAATTGTTCATTATTGTTTGGGGCTGGGTGCCGTGAACTTTGCAGACGACAAAGCTTTTGCGGTGATCTAATTTATTCGAAAATTTGTTAATTTCATTTCCCTAATTTATTGCAGAGTTAAACAGAATTGCAATTTAATTTAATTATTATACTTATAATGTTTCAATTGTTTCAAAACATACGCGGTAATTTTAAAATGTTTCAGGGAAGACAAAACGGTCTCATGTTATATTACATTATAATTCTTTTCAAATGCTCGGAGTAAGATGGCTAATGAACAACTTCAACTTGTGAATATATTAACGTTAAAAACAAGCTAAGTGAGTAAGTAAGGTTATCGACCAAATTTCAAGATACTGTGGATGTGAAAGAAGCGAGAGGTGTCAGAATCGAAGTATAGGGGCTGTCCTAGAGAGACTTTGTGTTATATTATGTTAAAAAGCAAGTACAAAACATGCACTCGTTGATTGAGAATATAGTACGTGGGAGTAATATGGTCATCCGGTTAATATGGTCATCTTCTTATAACTTAAAAACTACAACCTTGTTTGCATAGATGGTTTTGTGATACGATAGCTCTTCATCAGTCAATCGGATAATAAAGGGCCAAAACGGCACTGCTTTATCAACGCCATTTTGACAGTTGACATTACAGACAGTAAATATTTTAGTCGACTTTAATGTGGTGTTAGTAGTTAGTTTTTTAAGTTGATTTTTCGAAGTGGCCATAGTTATTGTCAAAGCTTGTTTTTTTTTATATATTAGTATAGTACACGAATTGATGTTTTTGTCTCTGTCCTCCTCCTAGTTTTGGTTTTATAGGGCGGCAAAGCTTAAGGTGACCATATTACCTTCACGTACCTTCATAGATTAATTATTAGGATGTGTCATTTCAAAGAAACATTTTACATACGTGATATTAAACGTATATTGATAAAACAAAGCAAACACACAGAATGTACTCACAACGCCTTACTTTATTTTACTTTTTTTTATTGCGCTAAAGCGGGCAACCTCATTTTTTATGCAGTGCCCTACAACGTATTTGTTTCCGTACAGTTCTTCGTTCCAATTTATTCCCTCTTGACCCTTATTACTCGACTCTGTTACATTTTGCAGTTTTATTAAACTCGTTTTTCTTACGATGTTGTAATAAACATGAATCTAATTAACTTATGTTAAAATTCTTGAAATGTCGCGAAGGACTTTAATATTGGGTCCTTACATATGAAATTAGCGTTTTGTCGTACTGACCATTTCGATCTGAAATATCTCCTCTTTTGTTTCGAACTCCAAATTCAAATTTATAAATTCATTTAGCTGGTATATTTGAGTTTTGAAAAAGTCAGATAACATGAAATATCGGTATATTTACGAGTACGAGTTCTACCGTGGCACCAGTGACGCAGAAACAGCTCGAAGGATTAATGATGTATACGGTGCTGGTATGGCAAAAGAAAGCACGGTACGTTTTTGGTTTCAACGTTTTTGTTCTGGAAATTTCGACCTTCAGAAGCCAAATCCCGTGGACGGCCGGAGACCAAAGTGGATAATGAGAATTAAAGGCTATTGTGAAAGCGGATCCATCACAAAGTACTTCAGAGATTGCTGCACGCTCCGGGGTTTGATAGAACTGTATTAATCCACTTGAAGCAAATGGGGAAAGTAGAAAAATGGGTACCTCATGAATTGAGTGAATCGAACTTGCAAACACACGTCGACTGCTGTGTTACTTTACTCAACCGACACAAAAATGAAGGGATTTTAAATCGTATCATTACTTGTGATGAAAAATGGATACTGTACGATAATCAAATCCTGCCCTAAATGAAAATTGACTCAGAAAAAGTTACTTGTGAGTGTTGGGTGGACTAGCGCCGGTGTCCTTCACTACAGCTTTATAAAATCTGGGCAAACGATTACGGCAGATATCTATTGTTAGGAACTGCAAACTATGAAGGAACAACTAGCTGTTAAACAACCGAGATTGGTCAATATCTCTAGGCCACTTCTGCTTCACGACAACGTAAGACCACACACTGCACAAAAAACAACTACTAAGTTAGATGAGCTACAATTGGAATGTCTGCGGCGCCCACCGTACTCCCCTGCCCTTGCTCCAACAGAATATATTTTTTTCGGAATTTGGACGACTTCTTACAAGGAAAAAAAGTTCAACTCCGATGCGGTAGTCCAAACCGTCTTCAAGGAGTTTATTGATTCTCGCCCCCATGGTTGTTTTATAGTAAAGGGATCAGTGAACTACCTATGAGATGGCATAAGTGCATAGATAACAACGGTGCATACTTTGATTAATTAAATATATTTTACAAAAAAAAAGACTTTATATTCCTCCCGTACAAAACGCCAATTTCATATGTAAGGACCTATTAATTACGCCGATTGCGTACGTCTTTTGACCCCGTAAGGAATTTTGACCTGAATACTTGGGAGCTTTCTCGGTATAAACCATGCTACGATGACCGTAAATGCTAAGGTATAGTTTAGTCGGTTATTGGATTTATAATATTTATGACTGGAATAGTATTTATTACGTTTTAATATTTAAAATGATTAATTGCAATTTTAAACGCTCAATTATACATGTCGGTAATTCATTACCGAGTGCGGTGTTCCGTCATGTCTGACCAATTAAAAAATGTTCAAGGAAATCTGAAAACCTCTTACACGCTGGTGATGATCACACTGGAGCGCGACCGAATGTCTCTCAGAATCTAAGAGGAGAGCCGTGCATTGTGACTTTGCAATATACTTACTTTTGTAATCTAAGCTCTGTAAATAATCTGATCTAACTCTTTATATGGTGTGGCATGTGGGTTGCCTCGTATTGAAAATAAATGCAAACACGGATTCTGCTTAAATCTTCAATATATGTGCAGGTTTACAATTTTGAAATTTGAAATATAAAAATAAGTGAGAGCGATCTTCATTAAAAGATGAACGATCTGCACATATACTAAATGCACTAAAACTAGCTTTTGACTTTGACTTTAATTTGGGAACATCATTTATATCACTCCGTGTCAAAATAAATAGAATTGGATCAGTTGTAGACTCACCTTGATGTCTGTGTCTGTCTCTCTCTTTCTGTTTGTCTCATAATATTTTTGAATTATCGAAGGCTATTGGACTTGGATTGTTGAAATTTGTCATAGGTATTTAGATATAATTCTTACATTAAAATTTAGGCTTCACTTATCTATAAATAAGGATCTTAACAATTATTTGTTATAAAATCTAATATGTGTCGTTGAAAATTATCATATTAAATAAATCATTCGCCGTTAAACCGTTCGTAGTGTTATTTTTATTAAACAGTACGTAATAATATTTTTATCTCATAGATTATAAATACATAGATAGCCGAAAACTCAAAAAAATATCCAGGCTATAAGTAAGGCGACTGTATAGCCTAACAAAAACGTTTAGATGGCGGCGAAATGCGGATCTACATAATATTTTCTACCAAGGAAATCTGTCAATGCCACTTTTTCCCGGCAATGTGTGACTTGTCACTGCTCAGGGTTGCCAGAAAGTCCCTAACAACGCCTCATTTACTCTATAAATTTATTGTAGGGTTATATTTTCCTAAAATAGAAAAAATATCGTATAGCGTAAGCGAATAAGGCCGATGCCTTTCTGCCTGAGATTTATAATTTAAGTTATTACCTTTAGTTTCTTTTTTAATATACTTTTTTTTAATATTATTTAAAAGTGTAGATTTAAAAGAATATAACCCCATATCATCTCGTGGGTGTTGTAAGAGGCGATGGTGGATGAGGGGTTGCAGTACCAGATGATTCACGCTACTAAAGCTGATCCTTGCCGCTGGTGTGGATATTTTTACATTCGGAATTTAAGATTTGGTATATCATTATTTATAGTTACGTTCGCCAATTTGAATTTGAAAATACCAGAGAGGAGACCCGAGCTCAGCAGTAGGCTATTACTTTAGTTTTTTTTTAAATTAATTAATCACAGTTGCGTTAAGTTTGACTACACGTGTTTTCTCTACTAGCTTTAATGAATCCATTTATGGATTCGCGTTTCTAAACTTCTAGTACTCTAGGAATGGAAACTTCGAAGATGAAAAATTTATATAGAAACCTTTTTTAGAGAATAAGGGTGACAAACGAGCACACAGTCCACCTGATGGTAAGTGGTTGCTGTGGCCCATAGACATCTACATTTATCCTCGATTCAGAATCAAAATGCAGATGCGTTGTCACCACTGAGGACTAAGACGGAATACCTCGTTTTCAGTTAAAAAAGGGTCTCCGGATCTCTGCACTCACCATGCGAAACACGGCAGCATTAAGCTGCTATTTTACGCTGGTATTCTGTGAGAGCATGGTCCTTCCGCGATCGAGCTGACCCATTCGTGCTACAACCATAATATAGCTACAGCGTGGCTCAACCACGTTTCGTTACTTCAATATTTTCTGTATAAATGTAGATAGATTTAAGGACAATAATATAGTTTATATAATAATGTAAAAAAATCCTATGTTTCAGCATTCCAAAAGGCGTTTGCATCTCTAGCAACAGAAGTGCCTCCTTCACACCCTGCTGCAGCTCACCTTCGCGTGCCACGGGGCTTGAAAGGTCCTCACCACATATTTGAATGCCGTCGGACGAACATTATGGGTTCATTGGTGCAAGATGCTTCACCATTCCTTTTTCCATGCACCATTGAATACTCTTTGATATGCGCTGCTATACTATACGTCATGTGGAAAAATATCTCCAAATATCCGTCGAAGGATGTAGCAGCTGCTATTGCTAAAGCTCGGTTACTTGAAGGTCTTGCTTACAAGAAATCTCCCCACTTGTATAGTGTGGATTGCGCAAGAGCCCACAAAGGCCTATTCTTTGGGATACTAGTGTTGGTTCTCACTATTATCTCACTTATACTATTCTTCGTCCTTATATCGAAAAAGGAATACGCTACATTGGCTGTAGTGGAAGTTAACGTATGTGAATTGACTTTATATGCTATGACGACTTTTGCTAGCCTAGCTGGTATGGTCTGTGTTAGAAATTTAAAATACGACGGAAATCGTAATCTTGAGTTGGACAACATTTTGCTAGTCGGCGCACAAACGGGAATGTTCATTTACGGAACGTTTACTATAATTGGAGGACATTTCACTATTGAAAAGAACACAATACTAATACTAATAACAGCGTTATCGTCATTAGTACAGACGACATGTCAGACGATGTTCATTTTAGATGCGAGCCGGAGATCGGCGAAAACACCCGAGCAGTTACGAAAGAAGCCTGGGAGGGAGATTGTTACCTTCCTCCTCGTGACTAATTTGGCGATGTGGGCTATCAATACTCTTGAGAAGTCTAGAGCGGAATCACATCCAGTCCAGTTGCACTTCTACGGTCTGTGGGCTTGGACAATCATAACACACGTGTCAATGCCCTTGGCGATTTTCTATCGATTCCATTCAACAGTTTGTTTATGTGAGATCTGGAAACGGGCTTACAAGATGAAGCCGGCTTATATGTAGCGACCGATAGAAAGGTACTAAGTACGAAGAAATGAAAACAAAACTAAAGACTATGGTAATTCTTTGTTAAAATACTCAGAGTAGATTTCCTCAGATTAGATGTTAGTGTAATAATTATTACCAGCACAAATTTCAATGTGTTGAAAGGCCATAATATATAAGTGCCATATATCACATCAGATTAAATTTAACAACCTACAAAACAGACTTAAATGTATGAATAAAAAACGAAAGGCGTCTTACACTTATTTCTTGTTCAATTGATGTTTAATTAGAAATGAGCTTTAACCGTGACTTGTTTCGCGTTAATATTCAACACCAAATCATATCTTTGGAATTTTAGAGATATTATATCGAAACAGAAACTAAGTTAGTAGGTTTATAACCCACATGTCGATAGATTATATTTATGCTTGTATATTTGATATCATAGAGTAATAATTCTATGTTTGATATATATTAATACATTCTGTGTCAATTTCCGGCGACTTTTCCGGACCGATACGATTTAGGGACCTTCAAGAAAAGAGCTTACTCCTTTCTAAAAGGCAGTCTACGCATCCGCAATTCCCCTGGTGTTGCAGTTGTTCATGGGCGGCGGTAGTCACTTAGAATCAGGTGAGCCGTATGCTCGTTTGCCCCCTCTCCTATAAGAAAAAATATAATATATCAAATATACAAGCAAAAAAACATTTAAAATTTAAAATTTGGGAATACAAACATGGTATTTATAAACATGTAGATGTCAACGTTTGTTTACTTAGTAAGAAAATCGATCCACATTCCGCAAACACTGTTACAAACATGACAAGTTTAATGTATAATGTAATTACCAGATTAGCGTTGAAAGTTGAAAAAGAAAGGAAATATTACGATGAAGTCTTGTGCTGATATTGCTTAGCGTTATACGTTACAAGAAAATAAGAATAGGTATTCTAAAGGTACATAGAAATTCTTTTTAATGAAATTTTATGATCTAAAATCTAACCGATCAAATTTGACTTATGACCTTTACAATAACAACTGTAAAGGAATTTGAACTATTCACACATATAAGTCTAGTGCATTTTGTTTTCGTTTTTTAAAATGCACTACAACATCGCCATGTTATTTTAAAGTTGACTGCTCTAATGTTAAGTTAATATATTTATATATTTTAATGTTATTTATTTGTAGTTTTATTGAACGCTTTAAACTATGTTAGCGGAACTGTGTTGATGATTATATTGTAACTACAGTATTTCAGTAATAGACGGGTTGGATTATATTTATTTTTTAGCGCTTAGATGTTATTTTTAATTTTTAGTGTTATATTGTTGTATAAGTGCGAACCTTTTACAAGTGATCATATTAAGGTTCTGTGTTCATTGACATCTCCTTTACGAGTAGATATAATTAGGTAAGTTTAGATGTACGATATATAGTAAGATTTGTACCCACATTCCACTTTTAATATCTAAGGAGCTACATTATTCGTGCATGCAGATTCAAAAGTAATGTCTTCCAATAGGTTACATTCAATAACAGTTAGCCACACATGTTCGCGATTATTTATTTATTTATTTCATATTAATAAATAGTAAATCTTTTTAACAGTGCTAAAGTTACACTTTATACATTTCTTACGGTTCGTACCGTAAGAACATTATACATTTCTTATGGTACGAACCGTAAGAAATGTATAAAGTGGTTTTCTTAAAGATAATTTATTATTCCTTAATGTTGAATGATTTCCTTCTGGTCTATTTGGATCTAGTCGTAAACAAAGGAATACACGTTTGTAAATATTGTCCACCATAACGGAATTATTACGCCGCAAGTGTATATTTTTCTTTTATGTTTTTCTTAAAGTATGAGTAATTATGGTGTGACTAAATTCAGCGGGAGCAATGAAATCGACCTAATAAAAAAAAAATTGACAATTTTTCGAACATAAGAAACAAAGAAAATTTATGATACGATAATATTATACTTTTTACTTCGTATAACTTCGATATAACATAGTACGAACAGAATTTAGAAATTTTGTAGCAGTATTTTTGCGATAAAATCTAGCGTCAGTATTTTGGATAAACGTTTTAAAACTGTAGCAATTCTTGTAGAGAGTAGCTAGTGCTAGTTAGATAAAAAGTAATACCGAAGATTTTAAAAATTCGGGGCCGGACCTGCGCTATTACTTAAAGGGCAAGCAAAACAAGCCAAAAGTTGTATTTTATATATTTAAATCATAATTACTTAGTAACCAAAAAAACAATAGAGCGGGCCATTTTCAAATCTTGTTCAGAAAATAAACGAGATCCGGCCCTGGGAAGAATTTTGGAGCTTATAATAATAGAGTCCATAGAAGAGATTTGTTTAAAATCCTGACACCAATTTTACGTAGTCGTATGTTATTTGCTAACCAGCGTCGCGCGCAAACGCTCGTTAATAGACTTGCTGATTCGTCCAATATATTTATGTAGATTTTATGTAATAGCCTCTTACATAATTCTATATGGTAAAGGCCACATTGAGAATGAACGTTCTGTTTAATGTGTACATTTTGTCTTTATATTTATAGAATTTTCGATATTCAAAATTAACAAAAACAAACATGATTACACAACACAAGCTCAATTCCCCAACATTTAAAATTGTAGAATTACGTTTCGATGGCAAAATTATGTAATTAAAATTATATATTAATTATAATATAAATCCTTCTCTGCTAATTAATGATCTTGCCCATGCTGTTTTTATTCATTTTAGTGACTAGTGTATTAGTGACAGTGATTAAGGTTTTAGCTGATGAAAACTACTTATCACTCAAAACTATACATTTTATTCACTTTTGTACAAACATTTGCTATTTTTGTAAAGAAATATGTTAGTTTAAACCAATTATTTATTATTTATTGTTTTGCGCCTACAACTGGCTAACTAATTCTGGAAAAGGTTTCAGAAAACGAAATGTTTCAATGACATGTACATTATACGTATAATTTTAGTCGTTTACATATTTTATTATAAACCATATTGTGTAAAAATGCATAACAAAATGTCGTAAGTTATATTCAATACCTTTAAAAAATAAGTAATCTCAGTATAATATTTATGTAAATGAGAATTACGAGAATGAAATAATAACTGATATTATTAAAGCTCAAGTTTTGTTGTTTAGCAATGTTTTGTTGAATATTATTTCTGTATTCGTATGTGCAGCTATTAGGGTCCACTAACACGTACCACAACCACAACCACAACGACAACACGTGAGCAGGCGCATTTGTATTGGAAAAGAGTAGTACAATTTACAAGTACCACATTTTGCCGCAACCACGACGCAAACCCTACGGAACCACACGGAACTTGCGGCCGGCCACATGGCAAATACAACATTGCGTCGACGCCACGACTAGGGTTGTAACGCAACCACAACGCAACTGCAAAAAGCTCTAGTTACACTATTAACACGTGACCAAATTTTGTCGCTACGATGTGGTGTAGTTGTGTTACGTGTGGGTCGACTCTTATACATATACTGCCTAGGGGTCAATTTTTAAATTCTCAGGTAAAGTTTACTTAAAGGATAAATACAACATAAACAAATTAAAAATAAACTTTTATATTCAGTCGGGATTTAATTTAATGGATTAGCTTTACCTGATGATTGAAAATTCGGTGAAAATATGATGACAGTTATTTTGTTAAGAGCCAATACTACCTCAAATGGCTTAGCAATATCCTCCGTTATGCCGAAAATATTGCAGCATTAATTTTGAAATAAATATATGGTAAAGTTGAGGATTAATGTTAAGT
>DWHP01000765.1:0-18082 GCA_018247895.1 Parnassius honrathi
TCCACAATTATGAAATCTATCATGCTTCTATCATCACCTCTTTCCCATGTATACATGTGAATCTTCTTATGACGAAAAAAAGTATTCGTCACAAAAAGATTCTTTTCCACACATACGGTGAGGAGGTCTTCACCATTCTCATTCATAATTTCATCATCAAACGTTCCTAATATACTTTCATAACCAGACCTCTTCACTCCAACCCTTCCATTAAAGTCTCCTAACGTAATAATATTTTCATTTTCCTTACATTTTGTCAACACCATCCTTACTATGTCCCAAAACTGCTCTCGGATGTAAGTGGGCTTGAAAATGTCTGGGGCGTACACCCCTAGCAGGAACAGCTTCTTTAAGCCCACTTTCATTCGTATCCATAGCAGTTTCGGGCTGATACATTCATACTCTTTTACACATTGACCCATTCTTTCTGAAGTGATGAAACCGACACCCTGGTATGCCCGCTCGGTCTCGTCTACACCAGACCAATACGCGGTATACTTGCTATGTGCAGTTGCATCCTTTCCCTTCCGTTTCGTCTCATTTACACGTAACACATCTATTCCTCTGTCATTCACCATTTCGCATACTTCATCCATCGTATCATTCATTGCTGCACATACATTCAGCGTAGCCAGACGGGCTTCCGCAATTTACTTTTCGCCCCTCCGGGAGACAGAACGTGACGGGTGGCGAACCTAGTCGCCGGTTTTACTCCCGGAGATTCTTCGCCTCGCGAACTCGGGGCCATTTCTTTTTTTTTTAATCTGCCAAGAAGTAATTTTTTAAATAAGTAGTAATAAAGTATTTTTTTAAACCTAGCATTTTAAACAAAAAGAGACAAAAAAGTTTTGAACTTCAAGTAGTCCAAAACTCTTTTTGTCGTCGGGCTAAGAACGCAACCTGGTTCATCCGTAATGCCGACCTTCACCGAGACTTATAGCTCCACACAATCCTAAAATTTTTAAAATCACACTTTGAGAATTTCTTCAAAGCCTCAGAGTCTCACTTAAATCAATTTATTCGTTAGGCAGCTTCCTATGCAGTCGCACTTCTCTCACGCTATCGAGTTTACCGGCCGAGAAACTCTCTCGGATCCCTCAACAAGTTTTCAGCCGACCTGGACTGCCAACATTTATAATCTGCCTTAGTTAGGCACGCTTCTCAGCTGCCTGCCCGCCTTTTCCCCAAAGGGGGTCGCACATAGGTTCTCATAGTGAAAGTATTGCGTGAACCAACATCTGCGGCCTTAACAGTTACAGTGTTAGAAAGCACCTCTGTTACTTATGCAAAAGTAATGGAGGTGGCAAAGGCCAAAATACACTTGGCAGATTTCATTGAAACAGTCCAACAGAAGCGGGCCGTGACCGGAGGACTCCTGCTGGAAATTAAGGGTCCGGATTGTGGCGCGAATGCGGACAAGCTGGCGGCTAAAATGCATGAGGTACTCTCAGCCCTGAACGTGCGAATCAAATGGGTCAGTTAAAGCGAGCGACGTTCGACTGAGGGACCTCGACGACGCCGTCAGCACTTTGGAGATTGTGACGGCAATGGCTGACGCGGGAGATTGTTCGGTGGATGATATAAAAGTCGGAGAAATCCGCCGAAATCTCACTAGCGACATGCTGGGTGCGATACCCAGTCACGGCAGTCTGCAAGATTGCGGCTATTGGGCGAGTATGGGTGGGTTTGGGGTTTGCTCGAATTGAGTTACTGGAGCCTAGGCCCATGCATTGTTTTCGGTGCCCAGAAAGGGGGCATGGTGCCAGCAAGTGTTCTAGTGATACAAATAGAGGCGCACGTTATTATGCCTGTGGAAAGCCTGAATACAGAGCGAAGCAGTGCACTACCCCAGCACTCAAATATCCTCAGTGTTCCGATCTCGGGCGTTCTGCTGGCCACAAATTAGGAAAAAAGTGCATTCCACCTCCCAAAAATAGGGGAGGAAAAATGATCATATATCTGCACTCACCAGCAAGGCGATCACAACGACTTCTGTCGCTATACCGAGTGTAAGCTAAGCTGTGGAGGTGGCTGAGATACAAATTCACAACGCATAAAATCCACCAGGGCAATCTGAACTACTGCCGCAATGCGCAGCATCTGCTTATGCGAACAATTTCGGAGTGGCGGGTTGCCCTTGCAGTAGTAACGGAGCCCTATGTCGTCCCCGACCATTATTGCTGGTTTGGTGACGAATCGGGCTCCGTTGCCATCTACTGGGGGGACGGAGAGGGTGCCCCACCCTGCGCTCTATTGAGAAGAGAGCAGGGCTTTGTTGCAGTGCAGTGGGGAGACCTTGCCACAATGGGCTGCTATGTCTCTCCCAACAGGTCCCTTGCCGGCTACAAGGCGTACTTAAGCGAGGTGAAAAATTGTGTTCACGAATGTCAATCTCGTCCCTTGATCGCTTTAGGAGATTTTAACGCCCACACAAGGGCATGGGGCAACTCTAGAGACGATCCGAGGAGGGAGGGAAAGACAGTGATGGTATGGGCGGCCGGGCTGGACCTCCGATTAATGAACCAGGTGTCCGTAGTCTGAGTCCATTGTGGATCTCACTTGGGCAACTCCTCCTGCAGTGCAAATGCTGTCGGGTTAATATAATTCAGAATAAAAGATAATTTTTTATTCAATATAGATTACAAGTAATTCTTAATGAAAGTCAATATTTAACGTTACCATTGCTTCGAAAAAAATCCCTGTTCTGGGAAGAACCAGCAAGAAACCCAGCGGGACAATTAAAAAAAAATTTTTACATTGTCAAGGGTCAGAGAATATTTACAAAATTTATTTTAGAAACAGCTTGGAAGCGATCACCTCATTCCCAGGGGCTATTATCAACCATGTATTCATTTATATCATAGTAACCCTTTTTATACAGTCTTTAATTAATTAAATATTTAAACTTGGTAATCGAGAGGCCTTATATATTTTCTGGGACTTTGTTGTAATAGCGTAATCATTGCCCCAATAATGAATTACTGACTCTGTGGAGTCGAGAAACTGGTAGCACCAGCTTCTGTTTGTTCCTAGTGTTTACAGAGTGTATGTCACTTTTTTTACTAAAACTATCTTTATTTTTGTGAACATACATCAAATTTTCATGATTCAATATATTTTCTTAAATAATAATAAATTTAATATATTTTCTTGATTCGTAGTAATACGTACTATATTATTCTATATTCGTATAAATACCTAATATATTATTTGAAATCGTCTCATAACGCAAAGCGAATTCTGCTAGACTTTTAGCTGTAATTAATGGATTTAGGCATTACTTTGCATAAATCCATTATATTAAAGTTGGTAAGAACTATCACACACATCGCTCAATAAAATAATAAATGTCTTACCTAGATTGAAGATCACCTCCCGCCCTCCCTCAATTGTCACCCGTCACCTTTAACCTCAGAACTACTACTTCCAACACCACTACACTAGGAAAGACGCACTATTAACGATGATACGACACGTGTTTCGCCTTTTCATGAGGCATCCTC
Source organism: Parnassius honrathi (assembly GCA_018247895.1). Classification (NCBI taxonomy): domain Eukaryota; kingdom Metazoa; phylum Arthropoda; class Insecta; order Lepidoptera; family Papilionidae; genus Parnassius; species Parnassius honrathi. The sequence goes on from DWHP01000765.1 coordinate 3,504, forward strand.
AGATGATGTAGACTCTGCGGTGGTTGACCGTTAAGTGAGCGGTGAGCCAAAACATCTGCTATATATACAACTCGCTGACACAACCGCTCCCCACTATGGTCATGCGTGTTTTACCACATGACTCAGTCCAGCTTTAATATTATGTTTTCTAGCTCATCAGGCCTGAACATGTAACGGTTAAATTGTTGTATATTGAAGTTTCATCCCCTTCGAACCGCAATAAATGAAAGCGTTGATTTGACCTGCAGCTATTCACAAATATTGTTTAACGAGAACTTATTTTGAGCAGCAGGTGGCAAAGACGAAAAGCACATTCGGGAGCACTTACGAATCGTTACGAAAGTATTGCCATAAAGACCGCAAACAGTTGGCTCCACACTGTGCCACCCCTTCTCTAAGCTTTCGTAATTGCTTGGCGTACAACGTGTCCAGTGTTTTAGGTTCCGAAGTTAGTAGCACTTAGTAAAAAATAATTTAAAGATCGCGAACGGGAAAAATCGACCTACCGACAACCGACTCTTGATGTAAGAACCAAAAAAAAGTAGTGAAAAAATGTTGTGAAAGTGATATTTTTGAAGAATTTGAGCATGGATAAAATACTTACATCATAAAAAGAATATTTCTATGATCTGACAAGAGTTACTTACCACTTCATGGTAGATTAATTTCTATCTGGGATATTTTTACCAGACGACTAACTAAAATAAATACCTAATAAGATCTTCCCTAATAATTCAATGAGGAATTTAGGTTTAATAAAGAAAAACACTTGCACTCGTTTTCATAAAAAAACTTATTACTTTTTTTGATTCAAAATCAAGCTTACGAAAAAACAGCCTTTTATCATAAAAGTACCTAGATAAGTTACAAATATTGTCAGATTCCGGTATATAAAAATAAAAATGAATTCACAAGTACATAGTAACGCTAATCACTTAAATTTATTTAACCAACTTTGAACTTTTTTATACATAGAAGAGAGGGCGAACGAGCATACGGCTCACCTTATGGATGATTTTACAAAGAAGTTGTGACAAGGAAGAAAGTTCCTGTGTGGAGTGGTGTACACTGTGCGATTTAGCACAGTGTACACCACTAAGTATCCAGATAGTGTTGATGATATCGTGAGTTTTGTCACGATGTTCGTTGGTGGAATTTGGCGGCTGGAATTAATCCAAATAATTCCTCAAGCTCTCTTCGCAGCGCTAGTGAATCGAGCAGTTCAGATAGAACCCGATAATCAACTATTCGAGTCGCTCTTAGTAGGATGCGGTCAAGTCTAAGAAGCTAGCAATAAATTGTAACGACTCCGATGCCGAACCTGCGTGTTGTAAAGTTATAAGCTATGGGCAGGCACAAAATAATGTTCCGATCTGCTGCTTTTTAGAAGCCAATTTAGCCTTCCATTCCAATTGACCGCGGCAATGTACGTCATTCGATAAGTCGACGCCGAAAATGAAGAAGCCCTGAAATTGAAGAATTACAAAAAAATAGTCCTTTTTAGCGGTGAACACGCAAACCTGTGTCTTCAGAGACCAATCCGAGATTTTGTTTATCAAAGACTCAACTTCAGACACAAGTTTTTCTGGTGCTCGACGACCTGTTCCCGAGAAATATTGGTACGGCAGGTGTAAATATATCACCTGTGCTGTCATCCGTATATTAATGAATGTTACTTATTTACAACATATAATTAATACGCAAAATAAATTGCGGAGGTGTTAGCATGCAGCCTTTTGGACATCTGTGCTCTGATCTGCAAGAGAACTGGTGATCCAATAGCACAATTTTTTGGGAAGCCCATACGAACGAAGCTTCGAAAGAAGCGCTTTGTGCCAAATCTGATCAAAGGTCTTCGATATGTCCAAATTAACAGTCAAGAAGGTCTTCCTTTCAGCACACAGCAGATCATCAGCTAAATAACCTCAGCAAAAACGGTATTGACGGTTATAATGGTTTCCATGGTTTTGGAGTACAAGGTGGTATAAATAAACTAATAGGCCTGTAGTTGAAAGGGTCTGAACTATTGTCATTTTTAGGTATCGGCTGCAGCAAATCTGTCGCTCATGAGTTCGGGACTACACCTAGTACGAGTACCGGTGATGACTTGTTAGAACTGGTGCCCACTCCGGAGCACGTCCCCGGCACAAAATGAGAAACTCCATCGCTCGACTTGTTGACGTACGGGGTGAGAAGTGTTTAGAGCACTGAGCATTGATTTTTTTTGAAGAACCTTGAAGCGAAATTATACTTCTTTACTTCCTGGTGTTTGCATCCAGTGACATCGATGCGTCAGCCCAGGCCCGGTAGCACTCCTCCTTATGGTATGATGCAATTTTATAGGAGCGATGAAACCATGGCTGCGATCTACCTCCAATGAGTACTACAGATGATTAAAAAAGGTCCATTCCTTGAAGTTCCACATCAGCGACAAAATCAGTAACAACATTGGAATAAAACAGCCAGAAGCAACTTTGAAAAATTTCAAAATAATCAAATATTTTTCTTAAAATTACACGACTTTATAACCTTCAGAAACATTTTGTTGGGGTTAGGAAAGCTGCAAAGAAAAATAAAATTGTGTAATCATCAACATATCATTATTATAACTTATTCTTGATATATTATCTTCTACCGAGGTACTTGGAACTAATACCTGCATTAATTATAGCTAGGTTTCAAAATACGCAATTCATTTTGATCCATGATTCCAAAACGTTGACTAATATTCCTGAAATCCCAGTAACTCAAACATCATAACAACAACATCAGAATAAGTAACACTTATTTGAAAATAATTACCACTTCTTTTGGGTCACTAAGACGCGCGGTCACATTCACTAAACGCCAGCTTGCAGCGCAGTGATTCAATTTTTTTATTCCTAACGACCAATCCAATATTAAATCACAGCCTAGTTACACGACAGTTTAAGATCAATTTCAAAGGCTCAACTGATGTTTTATTACAAAAATATTCCTGGAAGAGATATTTTAATGCCAAAAAAATATTAAAAAAACGGCAGGTCACATTCATCTAAGCAACAAAATTACGGAAAGGAACAACATCAATAATCGACATATTTTTGTTAATCAGACCTGGTAAAAATATCTAAAGGATAAGTAGCTAATATTAAGGACAGGTAAAAAGGTTAGAGGCTACAAAAAAATAAATTTTTTAGATATGAAATAATAGCCAAATACATTGTTAGAGTTCGGGAAACACTAACTTGAAGCCAAAATGATTTATACCAAAAATAGGATAAATTAGTAAGTAGAAATACGATAGATTAAAAATTGTCCTAAACGAATACCTTAAAATGACTAAACGACATTAGCTTTATTGTAGGAGCATGAAATCGAATGAAATCGACGCAGAAAAAAAATTTGATTCCAATGAGATATATAACTCAATATCGACCAAAGTATCGCTTGATAATTTTTTCCTTTCCAGCGTGGATATAGTCTACTATATCAAGCCCTTTTTTTCCACCGGCCTGTGAATTTACCTATGTGACATAGCCCTGAGAACTAAACAAGCGTACACTGTTTAGACTAACCTTTTTACTCATTCATCTTCCTAATTTAAAAAGTACCGGTTAATCTAAACCTAGTGAGGAAACAAAGGGACGTACCGCGTTCATCTCGCATTTAGTCCGGACTCCACACTATCTGGCAACATTATCAGGGCAATTGTCGTAAATTTCAGCAGAATAATGGGTGCGAAGTACTCGCTTATATAACCTACAAATATTTGAATTAAAAGAATGGAGAGAATACGGTGTTTTGTTTATATGGGTTGGCAACCGCCGTTTTTAATTACTTTTAGTTGTTATCAATTAGGTGTTAGTGCCTTTATCCTGTTTTGCTTTTTCTGTGTTGTCTCTTACAACACCCATAGATTTTGGCGCCTTCTCTACTATAGGTGAATATATATAAAATTGTCTGTAATACTGAAATAACTTACTCAGGTTATTTGCATGCTATTGAGACACAAATAACGATTTTTCATTTTTTTTGCTTTATCAGCTTTGTCTGTCCGGGCTGACCCTCGGAATGGCTAAATCCATTGTGGTGAGACTTTACGAATAATAATAATTGGTAAATAAATAACCTTTGACTATGTAACGCCTTTTTTAAAGTTGAGATTCCATTTTTTATATATATGGTTTTAGTTTTCCAATGGCCTAATAAGAGAATGGTGCATTCTAATATAGTAATTGTTTGCCCGCTGAAATTTTGTTATCTCGTATTTGCAGACTTGCACGAAACAAGCTCCGTGTGCGCTCGTCCATTGCTTTCCCAAAATTGCTTTATCCTTTGACATGTACGCGGTGAGGGTTCCATGCAATTTATGACCATTTTATTTGAGTTGCTCTGCATTGTCTTTTCAGTCACAGTTTTGTACATGTACTGTTGAATTGTTTTTTTTAATTATTGATGGTGATGATGTTAAGTTAGAGGAACAGTAATCAAAAAAAGCCAACAGTGTAAAAAAGTTGACTGAAATGAGAAGAATATCCTATTTCACTTCCTCAACTAAGACGGATCTAACGACACCCCATACGTTCTGATAAATTTAAGTAGAAATTTAGGCTACGAAGCGTGTTAAAGAAATGGACACGCATATACATAATTAAATACTATCGAAAAATATTATCCTCCGTTCGGGCATTAGAATAAATAAATTTGAAATTAGATCAGTAGTTCCAAAGATTCTTCTCATAAACAAACTGATAAACATCTTTACCTCTTTTTTAGTTTAGATGAAGATATAGAAGCAAGTCTGAGATTTTTCATTTATTATTTTCATATATATTTGCCAATTGATAATTTTCAAAAGAAAATTATCAATTGGCAAATAAAAATATTCATACAATTCTTGTACGAATATTACGGCGAAATTAAAAGTGAGGTCCGTCAAATATGCTTTAAGAGGAGTATTACAAAAAAGGCGAAATTACAAGGTTTTCTTGTTGAAATTATATGTTTTCCGTTCGTTGCTTGAAATAACAATTACTTGGTAAAAATATTTCATTTTCTCTACTACAATAAACTCAAGGCAAATTTTAGATAACTTATTTATTTATTTAGTAATAATCATACTCCCGACGCATGTTTAAGCCGAAACTCTAAGAAACATGATTTGGGAGCTCTAATTTGTAGATTCCATTGAATATTAATCATAAAAAAATTTTATATCACAAATATCCTATGCCTTTATAATGATAAAATAAATTTTCGTTATATGCCTTTCACGCAAGAAAAAAATAATCGACACAATTCAATTATCTACCGAAAAAGCTTCGATACAAGCCCCAATATCTCCTAAGTTCTACATCATTTTTACGTAAAATTTATACCAAAATGATCATCAATATTTGATTAAACTAATACTATGATTTTTACTTTTAAATCGTTACTATTATTTTTAATTTAACCAAATATTTTACTGCGACGGCCATATGAATTCACTACCGTGCCGGCGGTTCTCGAGGTCGAACCTGTGTCAATTTACCTCGTGCACTCCGTCTTGTTTCGCTATTATTGTGGTGTGCGTCAAGGACCAAGGCGCTGCAATTTTATGCTAAAGCATCGTCAACTATGCCTGCAGTTTTTAGTCGTTGGAATATATTTCAATTAGTATAAAGTTCGCACATTATTATTATACCAGATAGCTTATTATAGTAATTTTGATTGTAGCTGATCTTTCTTACCAGTCGGAATGGGGAAAAATAATATCAATGTGTCACTAAAAAAAATATCCTATCTCTGAAGAAAAAATGATGGAGAATAAAAATATCTGCATGCTTGGCATATGGACTGACCCAGATTATGCATTAAAAGTACTAAAAATCTACAAAGACGACAAATTTGGGATTTTGAATATGTTTTATAAAAAGTGTGTACTACCTGAAATTATTGACTCGGAATAAGCTCGGTCAATGCCTTGCGGCAAATATTTTTATAATAAAAATATGGTAATTGCCTGTAAGTACCGATTAAAAAGTAATCGCTATACAGTACCATAGTGCGAGCGAATGGATAGAGATATGAAATAAAATATAGCTCGCGTAGGTCATCGCCCGCTCGGAGCGTAAAATACCTAAATTTGCATAACACCGAAATTTAAGAGCGCTCTTAAGAAAGAAGGTCGCGTAAAAACCCTACTCGAAAAACATTTTTTCCGCCAACATTTCGAGAATACTGCCATTACGCGCATGGTGCACATTGCGTAGTACGGTGTGTAGGTATGAAAACATTACATCGCTTTATGTCGAACAAATTATTACTAAAGGGGGAACATTTTAGAAACAAACTTAATGGTTAAAACAGTTATTAAAAAAAACTCAACTGCGTCAGAAAGTTTACTGAAAATAAGCTTCCCCTCTCTTTTTGTATTTGCAGATGCAATGTATAAATATTATGCCAAGATGATTTTAACGACACTTCATCTCTCCTATCCTAATCCGATCACATATATATATATATATATATATATATATGATCGGAATCTCAGAAACGTTGATATTTAGTGCGCAGGGGGTTTCGGGGGCACTACATCAATCTAGCTAGGATTTATTTTTAGAAAATGTAGTTTTATCCTTGTTTTGAGGCAATAAAAACTGCTACAAATATCATTAGAGTACGAAGGTAAATTTTGCCATTGTCTTAAGAGTCATAATGGCTCAAGGTCGAGGTTCACGTCTAGATGTCTTCAGTCCGGCTTTTTTCTTCTTTTTTCGACTTCCCATCTTTTGTGAGAAAATCTATCGTTTCGAGCCCTTTTTCTAGTACTAGTTTTTTAAAACACGACAAATTGAATTATACTAATTGTACTCATGATTTTTTATTTAAATAACCCGTTCAGTTTTTTTTATTATATCGGTAAGATTTAAAAATATACTTCATATTTCATCAGTATGTAATTTGTATATAAATATAATTTCAAAAACACGATTTTGAAAAAAAATAATACCGAGCAAAGCTCGGTCAACCGGTTACTATGTTGAAAATCTGTTTAGACTACATAGTTTCGAATAAAACTGTACATAGTTTAGATTTTATCTATATATAGTATATATTTTAGATTTTATCGTGTTTGATTAATTAATTAACTTATTTTAACTTATATTTAATTCCTGACGTTTCGCGTGTTTTACAGTACCCACGATGATGACTAAGATGTTTGACGTCCTAATGTTACAGTTAGCCCGACTACCTTTAGTTTTTGAATATTAATTTTTGTTTCGATCTACGCAGAACAAGTTTACAGTAAATAAGTTAAAATAAGTTAATAAAACGCGATTAAATCCGTATATATAGTTTTATTCAATGTGTAGTGTTCGCGTAAATTGAAGAAATTACTACATAGCTTGCAAAAGAAATAGACATACGAAAGTACTCTCGAAAAGCATTACCCTCCTTCTGACGTTGTCGGGTAAAAACCTCAAAGATTTTTCGGCGAGCAGTTGCTGGTTTCGCAGCCTTGATCTGTTAGATTTTGTTTGCTTATTTATTTAAAAGTTTAAAAATAAAAATAAATTTGTAAAAGGTGTTCTTCTCTACATGACCTAAAAATAATAAGCGTTTTATTTGATATCAGCTTTACACGGTTTTATAATGAAACCTCTGCAAGGTACAGGTTTAAAAATCGACTAAGTATGATAGAGGATAGTTGAGTGCTATCTTTGGATTGGGATCCCATAACTAATAAAATTAAATGCAACCTAAGCATGACACTGCAAGACTTAAAGATACTCTAAGCTTGTTCTGTTAAGATCGGATTATAAATTAACATTTAAAAGCTGAAGGTTGCCTGGGTTAACTAAGACTACATAAGAAGTCACACAACTCAGTGGCCCCGTAACCATGAGTGCTTAACATTAACCATGCAGAGCGATTTAAGAATATACACTATCCCATAATACTCCGTGCGTGTCGTATGTGACGACTGAGGGAAGCTGAACTGATGGGCAGCAGTATCTTTCCGATAACAGCTAAGTAAAAACTGTGGTTGCCAACTTGCCTGCCAAGCGTGGCTGTGCTGTGACACTGCTATAGCAAATATTCCTCCTATGAGGAAATCCATAGGGGACACCTATATTAGGCAGTGGAACTTGGTAAACTGTAAGAGGTATTATAATCATAGCAAAAATTTATATACTTAAATCGTTTCCCAAACTTGCTAGCCGTGTGTATCATGCAAGTCTCATTTTTGGGATATAAACCCTCATTATTCCGACAGGATACCGCGGAAGTAGTATAAAATTTGTTATATTTCTAAACACCGCTTGAAAGATTACGATAAAGATATCGTTGTATAACAACTTTACCTTTGTGGAAGTAAAACATTCAAATAAATAATTTAATTAGGGATTAGATTTTATGTATGGAAAGAAATCATGCATAAGATGTTGCGTTCCTTGCGGAAGGCTTTTGTAAAGGAGTAGATTTGCGCCTCGCAAAATTATGTCTCGAAATAGTATCTTAATGAGAGAAAAATTTCGTCTCGAAATGGTAATAAAGAGTGAAGAAGTGAAGATACTTTTTACTGGATATGAGACATTTCATTCTTGGAAGTGACAACGCATTCTACATTTAGATTCTAAATCAGGGCAAAATGTAGACGTCTATGGGCCTCAGCATTCACTTACCATCAGGTGGACCGTGTGCTCGTTTGTCACCCATATTCTATAGAAATATAAAACTCTATCCACAATTGAACGAAAATTATACTCAGAACCTACATAAGTACGTAAATAATACAATAAGTAAACTAACAGTAATATTTTGATACTTTATGGCGTAGGAAACTATGCAAAAGAATATCATTTCACTCATGTAAGTTACAACGAAGTGACATAGCGCTTCGAATTCATTCACTTAATCAAGTGCTCCTCTCGCTGAGAATGGCAATGAATTTGAACCGATACCTTTCCGCAAACATACTATTTCAAAGCCTCGCAGGTGCAGCGCAGACGTGAAATTCTAATTACGTGTATTATTAACTTTAGTTTGGAATTCATAGTTGTATTTGTATGATGAATGGTTAAGCTTGGAGATTTCTTGTAGAAATTCTGTAAAGGAAAACGGGGAATTCATTTCACATTCAGAATTTGCCAACTGAGCCGAGTACTGTTAAATTAATTAGTATGAGCTGCAATAGCATAGAGGTAAAGATGTGTAGGGATTCCGTACTTCATCTGGAACCATCATCTACCTTTATCCGGCAGGTAAAATGTGACAGGCAGCATACGTAAGAGTGAAAGAAATTCTGAATAAACTCTGTAATGGGTTTGAACAAACTTAAATGATTTTGGACCGATCCGGGATTCGGACACGGGATCACATAATTAGAATATGGCTACCTGGTTGTCTTAGAGGTTGTGCTCACGATAATTCAATGCTGCAGGTAAAACTATTTTATGTTTCTACAATTATAAGCCAGTGTTTGAACACTATCCCATTTGACAGTAGTGATGAAGTTTTTCTTGTTATGGAATAAGAATGACAAAAGAGAACATTTCCCACCTCAAGTAAAATTGATGCTGCGATGATCTAAATGTATACCCGATTAAGGATGAAACCCTTCGTTTCCTGTAAAAAATGTTATCCGATTCTCTATACTCTTTATGCGAAATACAGCAGCATTAAGCTGCAGCTGTTATTTTACGTTGATATTCGTGCGAGAACCATAATATAGCCGCAGAATGGCTCTACCTCTCAAGGTACCCATGGTGCTTCACCTTAAATCCTTCTACCACGTAAAGTATTCGCATAAACATAATAACTCATTATAATGCCATTTTACGCTGAGTGGCGGGTAATACAGTATCTATTGTAGCCCATTCTTGCTGAAACTGTATAGCTGCGGCATGGCTCACCCACATATAAACGAGTACATGATGCCGCGGATGGTAAAGCACACTGATTTAGCTCAACAAAACCTTTACTCCTTACTCCCTCTTACTTTGAAGAGAAGGAGAACATAGTTGGAGACTGGTGAGTGTCTGGTTATCCGATGGGGCACAAACTGTAACTGTTTTCTATAATTTAATATGGTAGCAAAACCATCATCCTAAATAAATCCATCAAAATCAAAGTGCGTGAATAAATAATACGAAACGTGTCGCACGGAGCTTACAAAATATTTGTAAAGTGAAAAATTAAACGAGATTTTATGCAACCTCGAGGCCAAACAGTTTTCATAGAGCACAAGCACATCAGCCAGCAATATTACAATTAGGTACATAGGTGTTCTCGTATGATCCGAACATAGTCTGAGTAATTTAATATTCTTTTGAATTTAATCTTTTTTTCTAAAGAATATGGTTGACAAATGACTACTCAATCTACCTGATGGGAAGTAGATGCTGTGGGCCACAGACATTTATACCTATCCTAGATTTAAGAATCAAAATGCAAATGCGTTGCCACCTTTTCGGACTAAGATGGAATGCCTAGTTTCATTTTTACACAGAATATGGGTGATAAACGAGCATACAGTCTGCCATCCCATGGAACTGCACATTTACCCTCGATTATGAATCAAAATGCAGATGCGTTGTTACTGCTTAGGACTAAGAAGGAATGCCTCGTTTCCAGTAGAAAGGATCTGCGACTCTCTACACTCACTATACGGAACATTAAGCTGCTGTTTTACAGTTCATCTGTTGTATTCTGTGACAACGCGGTCCATCCCGATCGAGCCGACCCATTCTTGATACACCTGTAATGTACCTGCAGCACGCTCCTACTAGGTATATACAGTTTTACTCCATTAAACACGGTGAATATTTCACCTGCTCTATTGCTTAAATATATTTGAAATAATAAGACATAAATTGCTTAGGATACCTCAATAAAGCCGTTCATGAATTCGCTAACGTAGAACTGCGCACATCCCCACTCCACCGCGTCGTAAGTTATTGACACAGTTTAATAAACAGGCGTCGGCATCCACGTACAAGTATTTACACACGGAATTTACATTCAGTTTTAGGCGTTGTATTAAGCTAGTACACGTTGTAAATCATTATCCCACCAAAACATAAATCTAATCCTAAATATATAGTTACATTAAAAATACTATTTATTTTAAAACAATACAGATATGATTACAAGTAAAAAACGTTTTTTTTTATAGAATAAGTATGATAAACGAGTACAAAGTCCATCTGATGGTAAATTGATGATGTGGCCCGTAGACATCTACATAATACTCCACCAAGAATTAAAATACAGGTGCGTTATTACCCCAGAGGGCTAGTCCAGTAAAAGGGTTTCCGGTTCTCTATACTTAAACCATGGGCGAGCTTTGCTTCCACCGGTATCAAAGCTCGCGCATGGTTTAACAATGAATGCACCCAAGCTGATAAATGCAAGCATTTAGCGTATTTATTCTGGGTTTCCACTAGAAACCGCAAAGCTCCGGACATCAGCTCCAAGAAGAGAACTTTCAACTAGGCTGCCAAGTCTTACAAAAAAGCATTACAGGAAGCCAGTCCCGATCGCTTTAAACATATTGGCGCAAAACTCTCTATCAGACCATCCGGTACTAGAACTTTTTGGTCTCTTGCCAAAGCGGTCGAGGCAAACTTCTGTCGGTCTACACTGCCTCCGCTGGTAAAACCGGATGACACAGTGGCGCATACGCCTAAAGTAATTACGGTTAAAATTGTACGGCTGTTAGCCTACAATTCGCGACTGGACAGTGGCAACAACATTCCACCTAAATTATCTCACTGCGGGACCTCTATGTCGGAGGTTCGTACCACAAATAAGGAGTTTCTCAAAACTTTGTGGTGTCTACACGTGAATAAAGCTATAGGACCAGATGGTATACCAGCTGTACGTATAGTTTTGAAGGCTGTTGCGCCTGAGTTGTCTCTTGCGTTAACACGCTTGTTCCGCCTCCCATTTAGGATTGGAATAGTGCCAAAATCCAGAAAGCTGGCTAACATTCAGTCTGTTCCAAAAAACGGCAGCCGTGACGACCCTGCCAATTATGGGCCAATTTAAATTATCTCCATACTCTGCAAGATTATAGAGCGTATATTGAACGTCCACTTAATGACATACTTAGAACAGAATGATGAACGAATTTGTGGTAACCGTCAATATGGGTTTCGCCGAAAGCGGTCAACTGGGAACCTTCTAGCGTATCCCACACATGTATGGGGCGAGGCACTCGAGAACAGCGGGAAGCACTTGCTATTTCCCTTGATCTCCCGAAGGCCTTTGACAGAGTTTGATAGGCTAGCCTTTTGAATAAACTTCCAGCGTACGACTTATACCCTGATCTGATTGACTGGTTAAAGAACTTTTTGAGTGAACAGTTTCTCCGGATCGTTGTCAATGGTTGCTCATCCGATCCTGTGGTGACTACCGCCAGAGTTCCTCACAGGTCCGTTCTCTCCACAACTCTTTTCCTGCTGCATATTAATGGTTTGCTTATGCCCGATGTCCATGGGTACGCAGACGACAGCACAGTTGTAGAGAGATACCAACCAAGTCCTCGTGTCAGTCGGGATCAGATCCAGTTCGAAAAAGAGGCTATAGTTGTGCGTGTGAATCTCACAGTACAGGAAGCAAAGATTTAAATCGTTAGATGCTCCTTTACCATAGTATGACCACTCCGAATTGTGTTCATTCTCGAACGAGTGAGCTCAGTCATACGCAATCAGTGCTCAATTGTGCGCGGTGACAGCCAGACAGCCATCAAAAAAAAATTCAGAATGCTATCGTGTGCCTTTCGAAAGTTCAATAATAATTCTAGAAACACAAATAAAGCCCAAGGTAGTATACACAATTTCCGTAACATAATAAGAGATAACACTATTGCCTTAGTACTCTTCTAATAACCAATTTAGTTGGATAATCGGATATATCAAGGAAGCGGTTTTCAAAGGGATCATATTTAAATAGATATAAACAGACGAAAATGCCGTGGTAGCGTACGCATTAATCTTGCAAACGCACACATTTAAAAATAATGCAACAGTTTTTCAAGGTGAAGTAAGATTTAGATAATTTTACATCTTACTGCAAACACAATAAGTTAGATTTGAGTGTTAATAAATGTAAAGCCATAACTTTTACCCGAAAGCGACAGGAAAGTTATTTTATTTATTCTTTATGTGGCGTCCCATTAGAAAAAGTTCATAAAATTAAAGATTTAGGAATAATATTAGATAGTAAACTGGTCTTTGATACACATGTTGAAAATATCATTAATAAGGCTTTTAAAAGGTTTGTGATGCGTATCGGACGTGAATTTAAAAAACCTCGGACTTATTTGCACCTCTATAAATCTTTAATAAGATCACAACTCGAATATGCGGTAGCTATTTGGTGTCCGTATTATAATAAATATATAGATAAAATAGAATCCATTCAGAAAAAGTTTTTACGTAGTGTAAATTACAAGTGCAGACGAGTTAAATTACCCTACTATCAACTGCTGGTCGAATATAACTTACTAAAATTAGAATCCAGACGTCAACAGATTCAAGCTATGTTACTGTATGATATCAGTCGTAACCGGTACGATGGTACAGAACTTGTTAAGATGATACAATACAGAGTACCATATATATCCTAGTATTCACAATATAATAATTCCACAGCAGCACGGATTTATTAAGAAGCGTTCAACTATGTCTAGCTTATTAATTTACACAAACTACTTATTTGAGAATCTGGATAGTAACGTCCAGACTGATTGCATATACACAAATTTCCTCAAAGCTTTCGATCGCGTAGACCATAAACTACTTCAGGAAAAGCTAGCCTTTAACGGTCTCCGTGGTAATTTGTGGAGATAGTTTAAGTCGTATGTGACAAATCATACACAAAATGTAGTTATAGGAGGTTTTGAGTCAGATATTGTGCATATTAGTTCTGGTGTGCCACAAGGATCAATCCTAGGGCCTCTTCTTTTTGTCCTGTACATTAATGATGTCAGTAGTTGTTTCAAGTTTTGTAATTTTATTCTGTACGCAGATGATATAAAATTTATCGCAAAATTCAATATTATTATGACCACTTTAAATTTTAATAAGATTTAGATAATTTTACATCTTACTGTAAACACAATAAGTTGGATTTGAGTGTTAATAAACATTTATTAAGCCATAACGTTTACCCGTAAGCGACAGGAAAGTAATTTTAATTATTCTTTATGTGGAGTCTCATTAGAAAAAGTTCATAAAATTAAAGATTTAGGAATAATATTAGATAGTATACCTTGTCTTTGATACACATGTTGAAAATGTCATTAATAAGGCTCTTAAAATATATGGATTCGTGATGCGTATTGGACGTGAATTCAAAAAACCTCTCACTTATTTGCACCTCTATAAATATTTAATAAGATCACAACTCGAATATGCGGTAGCTATTTGGTGTCCGTATTATAATAAAAATATAGATAAAATAGAATCCATTCAAAAAAGTTTTTTCGTAGCGTAAATTACAAATGCAGACGGGTTAAATTACCCTACTATCAACTGCTGGTCGAATATAACTTACTAAAATTAGAATCCAGACGTCAACAGATTCAAGCTATGTTACTGTAT
>DWHP01000766.1:0-18078 GCA_018247895.1 Parnassius honrathi
TACGTCAAAAGTAGTTCGCACGTGTCGCTTCCGAATGAACCGATCGAAGTATTGTTACCAACTGCGATTATCAAGGTGGAATCAGCAGATGGAACTCTTCATAAAATGCGTTGCCTTTTGGACCAGGGTTCCCAAACATCTTTAATAACGGAACGGGCTGCTCAGTTATTAAGATTACCAAGAAGAAGCTGTAAGGGTGTAATATCAGGTGTGGGCGATAAAGAAAGTAATTGTAAAGGGTTAATTACCATAAAATGTTCATCACTTATTACTGACTTCAAGTTCAAGACGGAGGCACTTATCATGAAAAGCCTTATCAAAAACTTGCCTAGTTACACATATTCAAAACCGGATTGGACATACCTGGACCATATCAAGTTAGCAGACTCCGAATTTTACGTCAGTCGTCCCGTGGACATTCTATTAGGCGCTGATGTATACTCTGCTATATTGTTAGATGGCATTTGCAGAGTAAATTCGACCCTCCCGACAGCTCAACACACGCAGTTAGGATGGATATTGAGTGGCAACGTGAAAACTTTCCAATGCCATGTGGTGCTACATAATTATGGAGATATCCACAAGTTTTGGGAGCTTGCAGATATTTCAGAACCAGCAGAAACCTCATCAGAAGATCAATGCTGCCTTCAATATTATCAAACCACTACCAAACGCCGAGAAGATGGCCGGTATGAAGTCAGGCTGCCGATGAAACCCAACTATCAAGAAAATTTGTGACACTCTAAAAACAAAGCGATCGGACAATTTTTTAAATTAGAACAAAAATTTCAAAAACAGCCGGATATTGTGCAACAGTATAAATTATTTATTAATGAAGACTCTAAATTACAAAAAAATAATATGGAGAGATGACCCGTCAAAAAATTTAAAAGCTTATCAATTAGCTACAGTTACATATAGCACTAAAGCGGCCACTTTTTTGGCCATGTGTACTATCAAACAATTAGCTCGAGATGAGAGGCCAAATTATCAAGAGAGTTCGGCTCCACGGGTACTTGAGGAGTCATTTTACATGGATGACCTACTTCATGTCAATGAATGAATCAGCAAAGTATTCATCACGGAGCTCACTTTATTGAATCAGCAAAGTTTTTAAAAAAGGACCTGAGTGGTTTATTAAGTTCCGGTGGATTCAACTTAAGAAAATGGAAGTCTAACATACCTTTACTAGAAAACACGACAGCTGAGAAGAATAATCAAGGCAATTTTGACTTCAAGCAAGCGGAGACAACGAAAACTTTAGGACTCGGATGGAATCCACAAGGAGACTATTTTACCTTCAATTCAAAATTAACTACGTCGTTATCAAGACCGACCAAAAGAATAATGCTATCAGAGATATCTAAACAATACGATCCCGTGGGATGGATCGCTCCACTCACCACAAAACTTAAGATTTTGTTTCAAGAGACTTGGAAAATGAAGATTAAATGGGACGAATACGTACCTAACGAAATTCACGTACAATGGAATGAGATTAGAGCAGATATCGAGCAGATTAAGTCACATGCCCTGATGGCTAGGAACAAGGGAGAAAAACAACATCGAACTGTACGGGTTTTGTGATGCAAGCACTAAGGCCTATGCTTGTGTTGTGTACTGTAAAATCCAGCGCGGGAATTCATCATCAATTACATTGGTAGCTGCCAAAACAAAACTCGTGCCGCTCAAAAAGACAGTATCTCTGCCTCGCCTAGAGTCAAGCGGAGCAGTGCTACTATCCAAATTAATGGTAAAAATTAAATCAAACCTGTCTAGCAACGAAATCAAGATCTATGGTTGGGTTGACTCGACAGCGGTGCTGGGTTGGCTTCACGGTGACCCAGAGAGATGAAAGCCATTTGTAGCTAACTGCATGAATAATAAACATAACAATAACAAATATAATAAGCAAATTAACAGCTTCAATGGCACCTGAACGCTGGCGTTATGTCAAGTCAAAGGAAAACCCCGCTGATTGTGCCAGCCGAGGTTTAAACGCCAGTCAACTCAGAGATCATACTTTGTGGTGGCAAGGGCCTAATTGGTTGCCTTCGTTTCGCCAATAAAATGAAAAACAAGCAGAATATACCACCGATCAAGAGATGAGAAAATTAAAATCGGTAAGCATTACACAGGTAGCCTTCAAGCACGAAATTATACAGCAATTATTAAAACGTTACAGTTCGTTATCAAAATGCATCAAAGTATTAGGTTGGATTTTAAGATTTATTTACAAAAAGTCAAAAGAAAACTATTTATCAGTATCAGAGTTGCGAGTTGCGAAAGTTTTAATTATCAAACAAGTACAGCTGGAGGCGCTGTAGGCGGTCGGCGCCGGGAGCACCCGCAGAGGCGGATCTGTCGGTGCCTATGACGGAACAGGAGACGTCGTCGCCACAGGTTCTACCGAGTTTCAGTGCTCAGTGTAGTGAATGTGTTATGGTCAATCAGTGTCAAACTGTGAGTGCTCAGTGTAGTAAATGTGTTAGGGGCAATCAGTGTCAAAGTGTGAGTGCAAATGATTTTTCAAAAAAGAATGCACGTGTGTTTAAGCAAAACAGAAGCACTTCGCCTGTGCTCAGATCAGTGTACGCAATTCCAAACCAGTGTGCATAGTCTAGTCTAGTCTTAGATAAGAATATTGTTTAATCACCTTGTACATTCATGTACTAATCAAGTTATCATTTGCACGATAGATAAGAAACAATCATCTTGTAATTAGATTAAGCTATACTAGCATCCATCATCTCTACGTGCTTCTACTAACCCCATTTTTGCTGCCCGGGAATATGTACGAGCATGTAATGCAACGTACAACTGTTAAGTCATCATTTCACAACTTGACCATTTTTACATATTTCCGCGGCACATGTACTTTAAAATCAGTTCGCCTATAGCCATCAAGAGCGCTACGCGTACTAATTATCAGCAGTTCTAGCCTTATATTTGTATACTTATCCACAATATATTTTATCAAACTTATCAAGCGTTATCAGTTTATCATCCCCTTAGTGTCGGTACTATCCCGAACAGCTACTGTTTTTCCTATGGTGAGTGTAGAGAATCGAAGACTCCTTTTACTGGAAAAGATGCGTTTCATCTAAGTCCTCATAGTTGAACTCGCATTTTGATTCTTTATTGAGGGTATATGTAAATGTCTATGTGCCACCGTATCCACTTACTATCAGGTGGACTGAGTGATTGTTTGTCATCCTATACTATAAAAAAATATTCTCAGACAAGCAGATTGCCTAATGATGTTTTCCTTCACCTCAGAGCTCACGGTAGCAACAGTTTAATTAATTTTCGAATTAGTTATATTGCTCTCCGAATTCTGCAGTGCCGACGTCGACTTTAGAGATGGCGGCATTTATTATCATTACTACTGTGACACGTTCATTTCCCTGGTAAAATATATTTTATTGCGTGGTGTGAATGAATATAAAACAGTATTAAAATTCAAAAGCTAAACACTTCTTGGGGTTGCGTACGAACATCCCTTTCACCTTCTCATGCTGATCTAGAGATTTCACGTCTATGTTGCGTCGGACACGTGTGATTGCGTTGCTTACGATAAGTGTCCAATGTATAGTTTTTCAAATGAGTTCATAAGTACAGATGTCGTAATGCGTTGCTTACGTTGCGAACGTGGGACCAGTCTGCCAGTTCTGTATGATGATTTTTCCATGTTTATGGCCGCCTTACTAAATCCGCTGAAAATTCAGAATACAAATATCCGATTTTTACCGCGTCTTGACGCTCTTGTTGAGTCGTTGATTGATTACTATCAAAAATATTTACACGCCGGCCCAGAGCTTGTAATAGCCACGTTATTGTTAAGGCAGTGATTTTGGATCTTGTCCGCTAGATGGCTTATTGTGCCTAGAATTAATAAGTGTAATACTTGCTATTAATTAAAACCACGCTCGCAATCTCCTTTATTGGCTGCTCTACCGAGACATGAAGTCACGCAACTATAGAAATCTTTCGTTCATACTGGCTCATATAAGCCCGTACGGGCTCGTAATGTTGAATCTCGCAAAGCTTACCATGTGTATATTTACTTGTCTTACTATGCACGTACTCCACATCGAAGTAGCCACGGATCTTTTCACGGTGAGTTTTGTCGCAGCTTTAAAGTACTTCTTATTGCGCCGGGGTCTCCTGAAGTGTCTCTACTATGATCGTGTAACAAATTTTGTAAGCACAGGGTCTTATCTACGCGATTTATATAATTTCATCACGAATGAATACTGCCCGCGTTTAGATAAAATATTGACCGAAATTTGCATTGAATTCAAATTCATAGCGCCTACCGTCCCACATTTCGGTGGTTGTTTGGAGAGTAATGTAAAATGCATAAAAAATCACCTTTTCAAGATTATAGTACAGCAGATACTAGACTATGCGGGGTAAAAAACAGTCCTTGCTCAAATTGCGTGTTTACTAAATTAACGTCCGCTCACTGTACTCAGCTCGGACCAAGCAGAACCGTCTGTTGTAACACCCGCACATTTTTAAATACGTTATTACTATTATGCTCTCAACCTGCACCTGAGGTAAAACTTTCGCCAATTAATTTGCTTCAACAACACGTACTTTTAAATAAATTGGTCCAGTCCTGGCGTCGTTGGATTATTGCATATTTGTATCAACTGCAGTCGCTGCATAAATGGACTCAATCCTCAGACTCCAGTAAGGACGGTCAATTGTTAGTATTATAAACGATTACGCACCGACCTTCTTCCGGCCTTTGGGAGTGATCGTAAAAATTCACCCGTCTAAGGACAGTATAGTTCATATCACTATAGTAAAAACGGCAAGTGTGCTCGTGCGGCCAGTGGTGCGTTAATAAATTCTACATAGCTAACATCTTCTTCGGGCGGGGGTTAGTCTACTCCTAACTCTCTCTACCTACCAGATATGCTCTCTCTCTACCAGAAGCCCTGGGACGAAATTCCTCTGCCCAAGCCTCCGCTGTTCCGAAGGCGAAGAAACGCAGTCAGTCTAAGGAAGAGTCCCCCAAAGACCAGCCCAGGAAGTCTATGAAGCTAGCAACATTACAATATTTTCATTTTACTTACATTTCATTAACACCATCCTTACCATCTCCCAAAACTTAGAGGGCGTCCTCTACGAAATCGATACTCCACGATAAATATTGTTTAATTTATCGCAATTTATATATATATATATATCGATATTTTTTACCCGAGCCCGAGCCCGAGCGACAAGCTGCAGATTGCACTTTCGTAAGTGTAGGATTATTTCGTAACCCACTTGTAGTTGAATACATATACGTAGTAAATAAATATATTTTATTTGATTGATATAACTAGAGTTCATTCATAAAATAATTTTAGATAATAATTGGGTGCACCAAAAGAGTCTTCTCGCGTGGCGATACCTATATTATATTATAGACAGGTACAACATGATACGACTCGTACCTATACCTATAGATGCTTACTTACGAGTCGACGTACACTTTTCAACATGAAAATTAACTACACACCTACAGAGGTATGTACCTAGTTTATTTTCACGTTGAAAAGTATTTCATCATTATTTTATTTGGACACTACCATGCAATGTGCTTCTTGTAAACTAATAAGTACCAACAAATACTTATTTTTTATAAATTTTTATTCCTAGCGTCTTGGCACACTCCATTGTTTTTCTTCTGTATCGGGGAGGCAGTTTAAAAACATAAATAGCACAAGGACTAACATCGAGACCCGAAACTATTATTTATAGGCCATACAAATACTTGTTCCGTGCGGGATTCGAACCCGCGGCGCCCAGCGCAGCCACTCCATTGCCAAGTCCGTACGCCATCGAGCCGTCACTTTGTCAAAGTATATCTGTTACTTATCAGTTCCCTCATATCTAACGTGACCATACGTTCCACTTTAGGCGGGACGTTTTCGATGTAAAGGTTTGTGCACGCTGTCCCCAAAATACGTAAAAATGCCCTGCTTTGACAAGCAGAAACGTAGCATCATGCAAACTCTGTCGACCGTGTCATCATTATGACACCGCGCGTACCAGGTTTGCCAGAGTGGCTTGACTAGTTACGTGATTATTCTGAAAAACTACACTTTTGAACTTAAAGTTACGAGGTGACAATTTTTAATTAATCTACAGTAAATTATCAAATAACATAAGTTATTTCTACTTAGTATTTATTTGCTGTTCAGAAAAAATTAAAAAGCCAGCCGCCAGATTATATGATTCTAAGTTCTCACTCTCGCTTTTGATCATTGAAATATTAAAACAAATTTGTGTTTTATTTTTAAAACTTTAGTGTTCTGGATTGAATTTTCGTAACGACGGCAATTCATCAATGGAGAATAGACATCTGCGCAGGACAGGATTATATTGCTCAAGTGTATGCGCAAGCACAGGATTACTACTAATAGTCTCTAGACTAGACTAATAGTCTCACGCTTGTAGTCCGATGGAACGGTAATCCGAGACGACGGGAGAGAGATCAAGTGCAGTACCAACGGCTTTACGTGCTTCCAGAGGCATGGTGGTGAAACCCCGATAACTTCGGTATGTAAGAAAGCAATATCCCGGGCTACTGAGAATTTTGTGACAGAAAACCCAATTAATGATCCTTGGTCCGACTCGGGTTTTCAATATGATCGGCAATTGCGTTTACAACCGTTAGACCACGAAGGCGGTCAAAAGTGTTAAATATATAATAATTTAAAAAGGACACCTTCAAAATTATCAAAGATTTAACACTTTAAGGAAAAAATAAATGGTCAATTTACTCATACCCATAACAAATTTTTACTTATCAGTTTGTATTATAAACATACTTTGTTCATTACTTAATACGAGCTCACTGTTTCAGTGGAGCTAGAACTAAGGAAGGCATCCAAACCGGACCAAGACGGAACACTACCAAACGCCAAGAAGATGGCCGGTATGAAGTCAGGCTCCCAATGAAAAACTATCAAGAAAATTTGGGACACTCTAAAAACAAAGCGATCGGACAATTTTTTAAATTAGAACAAAAATTTCAAAAACAGCCAGATATTGCGCAACAGTATAAATTATTTATTAATGAATATTTGTCGCTCGGACACATGATACCCGTAGGTAAAGACGGTAATACGACCCCTGAATGCTTTTTACCTTATCATTGTGTCGAGCGCCCCGAATCTGAGACTACACAATTACGTGTAGTATTTAATGGCAAATCGAAAACATCCAGTGGGTTTAGTCTAAACGATCTCATGTACCTCAAGGGGGCCTAACCTGCAACAAGATCTACAAAGTCTCATTATCAAGTGGAGACAGTTTCAGTTCGCATTCACTGCTGACATTGAAAAAATGTTTAGGCAAATATGGCTCAACCCTGAGGACACTAAATTACAAAAAATAATATGGAGAGATGACCCGTCGAAAAATTTAAAAGCTTATCAATTAGCAACAGTTACATATGGCACTAAAGCGGCCGCTTTTTTGGCCATGTGTACTATCAAACAATTAGCTCGAGAAAATCGCCAAATTGTCAAGAAAGTTTGGCTCCACGGGTACTTGAGGAGTCATTTTACATGGATGACCTAATTTACGGAGCTCATTCTATTGAATCAGCAAAGCGGTTAAAAAAGGACCTGAGCAGTTTATTAAGTTTCGGTGGATTTAACTTAAGAGAATGGAAGTCTAATTTATCTGCTTTACTAGAAAATACGACAGCTGAGAAGAATAATCAAGGCAATTTTGACTTCAAGCAAGCGGAGTCAACGAAAACTTTAGGACTCGGATGGATCCACAAGGAGATTTTTTTACCTTCAATTCAAAATTTACTACGTCGTTATCAAGACCGACCAAAAGAAAAATGCTATCAGAGATATCTAAACAATACGATCCCATGGGATGGATCGCTCCACTCACCACAAAACTTAAGATTTTATTTCAAGAGACTTGGAAAATGAATATTAAATGGGACGAATACGTACCTAACAAAATTCAGGTACAATGGAATGAGATTAGAGCAGATATCGAGCAGATTAAGTGTTATCACATGCCCAGATGGCTAGGAACAAGGGAGAAAGACAGCATCGAACTGCACGGGTTTTGCGATGCAAACACTAAGGCCTATGCTTGTGTCGTGTACCGTAAAATCCAGCGAGGGAATTCATCATCAATTACATTGGTAGCTGCCAAAACAAAATTCATGCCGCTCAAAAAGACAGAAAAACAAAACCCCGCTGATTGTGCCAGCCGAGGTTTAAACGCCAGTCAACTCAGAGATCATATTTTGTGGTGGCAAGGGCCTAATTGGTTGACTTCGTTTCGCCAAGTAAATGAAAAACAAGCAGAATATACCACTGATCAAGAGATGAGAAAATTAAAGTCGGTAAGCATTACACAGGTAGCCTTCAAGCATGAAATTACACAGCAATTATTAAATAGTTACAGTTCGTTATCAAAGTGCGTCAAAGTATTAGCTTGGATTTTAAGATTTATTTACAGAAAGTCAAAAGAAAACTGTTTATCAGTATCAGAGTTGCGAGTTGCGAAAGTTTTAATTATCAAACAAGTACAGCAAGATGAGTTTTATAAGGAAATAAAAGATTTGCAAGCAAAAAACAACGTGAATAGCAGGAGCAAACTGTATGATTTGAACCCAATTTTGTACAAGGACGGAGTTCTTCGAGTTAGGGGGAGACTTAGAAATGCTAACCTCGATCCCGAAACTAAGCATCCAGCTATCACTCCGAGACACTCAAGATTAGCTAGTCTTATCATAGACGAGGGCACACGAACTCACTTATCACAGAGGGGCACGATTAACAACGGCTTTCATGAGACGAAAGTACTAGATGCTCGGTGGTATCAGAACCACTAAATTAAGACTTCACCACTGTGTAAAATGTCGACGACACAGTCCTGACCAAAACTGTCAGCTCATAGGAGACTTACCCCCAGCAAGATCGAATCCATTCAGGAGTTTCTTTCATACAGGTGTTGATTACAGTGGTTTTGTATCCGTGAAGGCCAACAAGGGTCGTGGTGGCAAGACTACAAAGGGATATATCGTAGTTTTAGTTTGTATGGCCACAAAAGCCGTACGTACGTACGTACGTACATCTGGAACTGGCATCCGACTTGACAGCATCAGCGTTTTTAGCAGCGTTACGCCACATGGCAGCAAGATGAGGAACTCCCGGACATATCTACAGTGATCAAGGTCGCAATTTCATAGGAGCTAACAATATTTTGCAACGAGAGTATTCAGCGATTCAAGAAATATTCAGCCCAAACTTTATGTCGGAAGTTGCCAGTTTGGGAATTGAATGGCACTTTAATGCCCCCGCTTGGCCATCAGCGGGCGGCTTATGGGAAGCTGCGGTTAAGAGCTTAAAATATCATCTTAAGCGCGTAGTTGGCAAACAAGCGCTTACTTTTGAAGAATACAGCACCCTACTTTCTCAACTGGAGGGATATCTAAACTCGAGACCTCTATGATCCCAATGACTTAGGCGTTCTAACACCTGCCTACGTTCTTTCAAGTGGTCCTACGTTGAACATTTACGATATCGATAACCGAAGATTTAAGGACAGGGTGGTATTTAATCCAAAAAATATTTAACGATGTTTGGTAAAGATAGTGCAATGAATATTTAACCCAATTAGCAGCCGGAAGTAAATGACTGATGAATGAAGTGAAAACCGTAGCCAAATATCAAAGAGAATGACATTGTCATTATCAGGGACGAAAACCTTCCTTCTGGAAAGTGGCCCCCTGGCCGAATTGTGCAGGTACACCCAGGCAACGACAGGTACGTCAGAGTTGTCACTCTTAGAACCAAAAACGGAACCTTACAATGGCCAATCGTGAATCTTTCAATTTTACCGGTTGAGCAAAATCAAGAAAGGACAAGCGGTTCTACAGAAAAATAAAACCAAGAAAATGAAAATAAATCAATCCCTAAATCAAGCAAAAGAAAAAAATATTGCTTAACATCAATGATTACATTGTTTTTATTATTCTTTACTGCAATCATCTCGACAGTACAATGCTCAGTGTAGTGCACATGCACAGTGTAGTGAATGTGTTACGGTCAATCAGTGTCAAAGTGTGAGTGCAAATGATTTTTCAAAAAAGAATGCACGTGTGTTGAAGCAAATCAGGAGCACTTTGCCTGTACTCAGATCAGTGTACGCAATTCCAAACCAATGTGTATAGACTAGTCTTAGATAAGAATATTGTTAAATTACATTGTACCTTCATGTACTAATCAAGTTATCATTTGCACGATAGATAGGAAACAATAGCACCACCTCGTAATTAGATTAAGCCACACTAGCATCCATCATCTCTACGTGCTTCTACTAACCCCATCTTTGCTGCCCGGGAATATGTATGAGCATGTAATGCAACGTACAATTGTTAAGTCATCATTTCACAACTTGACTCTCACATTATCGTCTCTATCAAGTCGTCCGTGAGCGAAAAGAACTGCTCGTGGTCCATAAACTCTGTGCAAGCCTCCTACACTACGGCCCTTCGGGCCATGACCTGCTCGAGTCGCCCTATCAAGCTACGGGCATTAGCGGCCCAACGCAATTCCGCCTGCAGGCGAAGCGCCGGTGACTTGTGCGATGGCATCATTATTCAATACAAATTACTATCAATCAAATCAAATATGTAGTCAATTTGCTTACAATTCAAAATACAACGATTTATTTCGTTGCAATATTGAGCGGAACAAATATAAAAAAACGCTAATCTCCTTTAACCAAATGACCGCAAACAGAGAGATATAAAAATAATACTTAATTTACCTAAGTTATTGCTTAGGTAAATTAAGTATTATTTTTTATTTTTTAACAGTTACAAATAATTAGGTCAATAATTTTTTCAGTTACACTACACGGCAAGTACACACTACCGTCGGTCAACAAGATGCCTCGCCCGGACTACCAACCCTTCGGTAATTTAATCTACGAATACGAGAATCTAGTTATAATAACTCGAATCTGTTATAATATTTGACACGTACCTAGCCCCAAACAACACTCCTGCTTGCACAGCCTAAAGGGCGTGGTTCTACGTTCTACCCACTAAACAACACAAAAAAAAATTATTATATTTCGGCCGGGTGCGACCGGGGAATAAGAAATTGCTACCAGAATGGTAACCTAACGGGAGTGTTCTAGCTACTGCACCGATCCGCTAACAAAACAAAAATCACTATAATACAGCCGGGCGCTACCGGAGAACGATCAACCACGCTCTGTTACCACTTTTTTACGGCCCTGAGTTGCCCAGACGAAGTTCGACTGGATTGGGGCCCATAGTAATCCAACTCGACGGGCAATAGAGGGGAGGCCTCGAGTGGTCTATGGAGATTTATTATACATATGACTATGAAGCAAAACAACTTACCTAGTTCCGGAGTAGGGTTGACCCCAAGGCGTCGTCAGAGTTATGTGAAGGTAGTGTGGGTGTTTATGTGTAAGAAATTGTATAAGTGATGATCTGACTTCACCGAGGTAGGCGGCCACACCCGATGTCGTGACACTGCTTCAAAGGATGCCCTCACTTCCGAGTGCCGAACTCCAGTCTAACGTCACTTAGCACAGTACTATAATGTAAGAGTAATGCGACCTCATTTAAATCACAAAGTTTAGCGTTCAATCGAACAAGCACAATCACTTCGTACTACATCAAAATGCTACGCAAGTCACACATCAACGCCAATAACGGCATAAAAGTTCCTTTAATCACTCCAAACGCAAGAAAGTTTCGTTATCACAAATGACACTGCCGAAGCATACGGATGACGCCGAAATAATCAAACAGCAAAAATATCATGACTAAAAACAAATGCTCTCTGTGCAATAGCGATGAGCACGGTATTTATTTCTGTCAAAAAAATTTAGAAATGTCGCCAAGCAGTAGAAGAAAAATGGTCGCAAAATTAAATCTTTGTCCTAATTGTCTATATAACCACTATGGAAAGGCGGGTATTTCAAATAGACGTTGTCGTGAATGCAATAAGTATCATAATAGCCCTTTACATCAAACAATGAATCAAACAAGTATTGTGACACCGGAAACAGTGGCAAAAGTTGTCGGCTCGAGCGGCGCCAGTAGTTCAATTGCTTACTCCGGGAAATACGACAAAAGTAGTTTGCACGTATCGCTTCCGAATGAACCGATCGAAGTATCGTTACCAACTGCGATTATCAAGGTGGAATCAACCGACGGAACTCTTCATAAAATGCGTTGCCTTTTGGATCAGGGTTACCAAACATCTTTAATAACGGAACGGGATGCTCAGTTATTAAGATTACCAAGAACAAGCTGTAAGGGTGTAATGTCAGGTCAGGCAATAAAGAAAGTAATTGTAAAAGGTTAATTACCATAAAATGTTCATCACTTAATACTGACTACTATAAGTTCAAGACGGAGACACTTATCGTGAAAAGCCTTATCAAAAACTTGCCTGGTTACACATTTGCAAAACCGGATTGGACATACCTAGACCATATCAAGTTAGCACACCCCGAATTTTACGTCAGTCGTCCTGTGGACATTCTATTAGGCGCTGATGTATACTCTGCTATATTGTTGGATGGCATATGCAGAGTAAACTCGACCCTACCGACGGCGCAACAAACTCAGATGGGATGGATATTGAGTGGCAACGTGAATACTTTCCAATGTAATGTGTTGCCACATAATTATGAAGATATCTACAAGTTTTGGGAGCTTGAAGATATTTCAGAACCAGCAGAAACCTCATCAGAAGATCAATGCACTCCCCCACCAAACGCCGAAAAGACGGCCGGTTTGAAGTCAGGCTGCCGATGAAACCCAACTATCAAGAAAATTTGGGACACTCTAAAAACAAAGCGATCGGACAATTTTTTAAATTAGAACAAAAATTTCAACAACAACCAGATATTGCGCAACATTATAAATTATTTATTAATGAATATTTGTCGCTCGGACACATGATACCCGTAGGTTAAGACGGTATACGACCCCTGAATGCTTTTTACCTCATCATTGTGTCGAGCGCCCCGAATTACTTACTGAATTTCACTCATCTTTAGAATATTTTGACGTCGCTGACGTTTATTCTTCTTGAATTTAGGCATTTGCACTAATCAATCCACAAAATTATATTTTCACAATAATACAATCGTAGCGTCTTTTTGTGGTAAAAGAACACGTAAGCGCATTGGTTGGTCGGTATGAGTACTCAAATAATATTATGTTTACGGCAAAACACGGAACGTCGACGACGACGACGAGAGCGACACGACTTCCCCGTACGAACGCATACAGCGTAATGTCCGCAAATTATAAAGTTGTATGGTAATGTCGCCCGCACTCTACGTACGCCCCTTTATCATAGAATTCACACAATTTTTGGAATTATTTCAATTAAAAAAGAAAAGCGAACTTAAAAAATTAAATAAAACGTGAAGAATATAGATTTTTAAATTATCTATCCATTGGTGTAATTATATAATAATATTTATAACAAATAAAAACAAATTAGAGCGTGGAGTGGGATGATAGGATATTGAACATTAATAATGTGCTTTTAGATGTTATTTATTTCTCATTACTAATGAGATAATAGTGTCTGAAAAACGCACTTTCGCAAGGTATTCGTCAGGGATACGTCTTAAGTAGAAAATCTCGTTTAAACGACAATAAATGAGATAAGTAGCAAGTTAACAATTAAGTTGAACGGGATAGCCGGCCGGGCTATTTTTCGGCGATTTAAGTGCGAAGTGTTGCCCTCCCGCGCGTCTTCTGCCACCCGCAACTAAGCTCGCCGCTCGTGTGAACAAGCGCGTTTAGTTCAGTGCATAAGTTAACAGGACGCAACGTTTGCGCGCCAAAACGTATTTGTACTTTTATAATTAAACTCGCCACAAAGTTTGTACGGTACTGTTTATTGAATATTTTTACGTTTTATATTGAGTTTTAATAATGAAATGGACGGAAGATATCACGTATAAATTCGTACAGGAGTATTTAGAACCCGAATGTTTATATAATAGTCGAAAATCAAGTTATAACATTAAATCTGCTCGAGATGCTGCACTCATGAAAACTCTTAAAAACTTCTTTAACACCAGTAACCAGTAATATTTCTCCGACTATATCATTTAATTCTTGACGTAATTCTAGATCTATCTTAAACGAAAACAAAAAAAACTCTGTAGTCTTGAAACGTAACACTCAAACGAACTCTATGAAAATGTACTTAACTCGCCGCGAAGACATTGTTCGAACGCTACTGCCCACTTAACGGTTTACTGTCAACTGCCCTGTAACTAAACTCGCTACTGTACTTGTCGAAGCGTAAGTCCGTCTTAAGCTAATCTGTAGCAGTTTAGTTTTAATTGTTTTTTTTTTATATATAAGTACTTCAGTTTGGATGCTTGTTCTTTATGCCATGACTTCAGTACATTAGATATCTTGGTTTTTGTAGATTATTTCTTCACAATATGCTGCTGCATTACATTGCGAAGTTTTAGTGAGATTTTGACGACAGCTCAACGAGGTGGACAGTTGATGTTGAACGCATCTTCATTTTAATTCGTAATTGAGGATAGATGTTAATGTCTAAGGGGCACAGCAACCACTTACCATCAGGTGGACTGTTTGCTCGTTTGTCACCATATCCTATTAAAAAATTAAGACAATTACTCAAGTTCATCTAGGTGGGACTAAGTTGAATATTTGATAAACAATGACGTAATAATTTAACAGTCTCGTTTTAAATAAAAGTTTACCGGTATTTAAAATACGAAAATACATAAAACACGAAAATACTTAAACTAATGGTTAGGGAAATATGAATACTAAGTTTTGATAGACACACGGTACGTAACCAAGTTCGATAGTAGATAGTTCACCTGTAATCCAAGTTTCATATACTGAACATTGATCTGCCCCGGCTTTTTTCTAGATCTCGACAACAGTGCCACTTACTGGATCCAATTGTGAGTGTAAGCGTTCAACAGTTCTCAAGTAATGATCTTACATACATGTGGCAATTGATTTTTGTACATATAGATTTACCACTTGTTTGGCGGAAAATAAAACCACTGACTATAATATTCAACGAAGCTTTACTGCTTGCATGAGAAAATGATTATTGTGTAAATAATTATGGTGAAAGTTTGTGCAATAAATATTTATAAAAAGTTCTTTAAAATTTAAGCTGTAGTTACAGTGGCGCCACCCTTATTTAGCGCATTCCTACGGACACTTTTTTATACAGAGTCCGTACTCCTTACCTCTACACTCCATAATACCTATTCTAAGTCTATGACATAAATTATTAGTAGCATAAAGTTGGCATAAAGTTAGTTAAAGAAAAAGAACTCCGTACTTTATACCATAGATAATATACTATCTTTTATAATATACTTCAGACTTCAGACAAATAGAGATCGACAAAAATGAGTCTAAACAGTGTTTAGACAAAAATAAACAGTACAAGAAACAGTATTTTTAAAATCGCATTCTATTTCATTTTGAGCGTATAAAACGAACTTCCCTTCGTCCTTATCTCTTATCCAGGTTTAGGGCTGACAGAAAAATGTTCTGATGCACTAAAAAGTACATTACATGTATATAATTTTCAAAATTATAATTTTCTATGTATATTTTTTACATTTTTACGAATTATATACATAATTTTTGTTTTGTTTTGCGTTATTATTTACATATTTACTTCAAAAATCTATTTTAATCCATGTTAACACTAAGAAACATCAATTGCCTTACTTTTTTGGTGTTTAAGCTGGCTTGTCGTTCGGAAATTATGGATTTAGCTGTGTATTGCATTTTGAAATCGATCTTTTTTTCCTCGAACATCTGATTATGTCCCACTGTTCTTAAAATTATAAGTTAGCAACCTAACTTACATCTTATACTAGTGCTGGATTCTTGGGCTGAATCAATTACGTTTTAGGCAGCTTATGGAGCTAACGGGTTGTTTACGCTATAATCAGATTTTTGAATCACGTAAGGAAGAGTATACAAAGACACGTGCCTGCGTTTTAAGTGATTTTTTTTAAATTAGCTGTAGTCATTTTATAACTAAATGATTCATTAGGTACATGTTTTACAAATGGCTTTATCATCTTTACATTTATCATAATAAATCAATATTTCACTGCAGTTTTTCTGTGTGACATTGTGAAACTATTACATAATTACAACACTTGTCAAATCCAAAGAAGTCTAATTTTAAAAGAAAAACACAAACGATTTCTTATATTTACGCGAACACTACAAATTGATAAAAACTACTTTTACGGATTTTATCGCGTTTAATTTACTTGATTTTTAATAGGGCAAACAAAAAGATCAATTACAACCCACATAAAAGAACATATAGCTGACGTGAAGCACCAACGGTCCGGGAAGTCCACAGTTTGTGATCATATCCTAGACGCCCTCAGAAGTAATATCAGATTTGATAGACCACAAATCCTCGCGTGAAGACATCGATTCCTGCCAGGTATGTATCAATCAATCAATCAATCGGACCATATATAATAATTTAAAAGCTGGAGTTACTCAGGGTACACTGATATCGTGAATAGTACTCTTATTAGTTTGTGTATTGTATCGGGACGTCAGTAAAGTAGTTCAAAACGACTATAAATCAATAGCACACAACAGAATATAAACTATAAATTTCTGGCGCGCTATTAAATACGCTATGTGTTAGCTAGCGCGCTGTTTATAAGGAAGCGTGTGAAATGCCAGCAAGCGCGTAAAGTTTTGCAGCATGCTAAATTTCGTAGCACGTTTCATAACATGTCGTTCGTTAAATAGACCGCGTGCTATATGAGAACATTGTTTCGTAATATGTCGCATTTTAGACCAAAATAAAATAAAGCAGTAAAGAAAAACCGATGAACACCCTTTCATACTTTTCAGGCTTATGACTATCTGTAATAGATAAACGTAATATATATAAGGTGTAAGTGTAAGCACCATTGTCACTAAGTATAGGTAATATAGGTAGTTTGCTTTAATATAAAACTATTTATCCGAATTTAAATTAAAAAAACTCTATTTTCTTTCATAACATTTAAAAAGTTTCTGTCCGACACCGTCCGTAAATTATGGATACCCTACGCGCCCCAGTGACGTAATCACTGGAAAGATCACCGCCCGCCTTAGCTACCTACACAATATTCCAATAAAAACACAATAGGTACACAAACTGTGATGTAACTTTTCCTTCATACTTTCATCCTGACTTAGGACAGGCAAAAATTCCTACCCTTTGTATTGCGTGACGAGTCCAAATTAATGTAAGTTAGATTTAACAAGAAAGAAAACGAAAAATTAATAATACTAAACCATTGGGTAGGATTTTTGGCGTATTTAAAAGGTTAATCACAATGTTGTGCACACACATTAAGCTATGCAAAACCAATGGATAGCTCGCCGTCCAATCGAGGACCAAGCCCAGGTCGACGCGCGCCTCAAAGAGCTGTTGGCAAACCGACGGAAGAGGGCCAAACGCCTGCCGGGGTCGCGGGACTGTCTTAGCAGGATACCGCGGCTCCGGAACGCAAAGGGCATTTGAAGGATAAGCTGACCGTACATTGTACTGAAAGATCATACAAAGCTAGGCCAAGACAAACTGGTTGTGTATAGCTTGATGTGTAGCCTGATTGATTAATTATTTACACTTACCTATCAAATAAAATCCTCGTAAATGAATCCCACTTTGATCAGCTTTTACATTAATCGTAAAAGCTGTTCAAAATGGGATCCATTTACGGCCACGCATGCCTCCGCACATTTTCGTAGATTGTTTCGCACTCTAGGAAGCACAACAGTGTCATTTCTTAAGTCTTTAAACGCACTACAGTTTGCGCAGTAAAACCGTTCTCGAATCTTCAGTAGAGTTCGTTTAACTCCCAGATGGCCTCTTGAACAATCATTATGGTACAGCTGTAGAGCATCCGCTACTTTAGCTTTAGGGACAACCATTTGCAAATGACAGCTGTCTCCCCGAACATTTTCCCATTTACGGCACAGAACTC
>DWHP01000767.1:0-18077 GCA_018247895.1 Parnassius honrathi
AAACCCTCTCAGAAATGAGGGGAGGCCTGTGCCCAGCAGTGGGACGTATATAGGCTGTAACTTTACTTTACTTTACTGTTGATAGGCTGTAATAATAATGTCATATTAACTTCTTATTTTGTTTACGGAAACTTCTATTCATAATACGCTAAAATCTCTTCTTATCCCTACTTATTTCGCATTCGTCATAAAGGTAGGACCGAAGTGTTGTTTGGTCTGAGAGTAAACTTATTCTTCATCGTCCCACGAATTACGTTTATTAATAAGGAATACAATATTCGTTACGAGAGTCCCTTTATTGAATTTCCTCCCATTTTCTTTTTATCAAGCGACTAAAAACAGGAGGAGGTACTCAGTTGGCCTGTATGTTTCCTCAGATTTTTTTTCTCGGCGAACCGATTTTGATAATTCTTTTTTATTTGAAATCTTGATCACCAGTAGTTTTGGAGTTATCCTTAATAATGCGCATTTAATTGACTTCCAATACATTGATAATATTCTCATTTTATTTATATGGAAGTCGGTTGTACACAATTTTTAATTTTGCCACTTGTCTTTGATTAAATGATGATATAACAAGAATGCTGGTTTTTTATTACGTAATTTGACTGTTTAGTTTGTCAAATTCTTTATTTAGTTTACTTTTAGTTATTAAATAATGTTTTTATCCTCTTCCTTCCATATTATGAGAAAGAAAGAAACTTTATTAATTGCTACAAAACATTATACCTACATATAATAAACGAGAAATTAATATAACATTAAAATATATATTTTAGATGGTAGAGCTGTACTCCATAATATAATATTGGTAGTATAGTTGTAGCACGAATGGGTCGGCTCGACCGGGGAAGGACCACACTCTCATGGAATACCAGCGTAAAATAGTAGCTTAATTCCGCTGTGTTTCGTATGGTGAGTGTAGAGAACCGAAGACCCTTTTTACTGGTTGACAATGCATCTGCATTTTGATTCTTAGAGATTATCGAGAATGAATGTAGATGTATGGGCTATAGTATCCATTTACTATCAGGCGGACTGTGTGCTCTAACTCTGACTGTGGGACTGTATTGGAGACAGAACATAAACAACGGATTTTTAATGCCTCTCTGCCATAAGATGTGGTAGAACTATGCTGCAGCTATATTACGGTTGTAGCACGAATGGGTCGGCTCGACCGAGGAGGATCCCTCTCACAGAATATCAGCATAAAATAGCAGCTTAATGCTCCTTTGTGTCAGCTTTTCTCCAATAAAACCACAACAACTCAATTAGTTAGCTGTTTAATCACTATGTTCGTTGTTTAATTTTACTCTTAATTTATTTAACGTTTGTTTCGTATTGTTAGTGTAGAAAACCGGAAAACACTTTTGACTGGAAACGAGGCATTCAACCTTAGTTCTCAGGGATGACAACGCATATAGATTTTGATTCTTAATCGAGGATAGATGTAGATGTCTGCGAGCCTCAGCATCCATTACCATCAGATGGACTGTGTGCTCGTTTTTGACCATTATTTGATAAAAAAGTCTACTGTAAAACAACTTCGATTATCGTCACTTACTAAACAAAGTATAGCAGCATTCAGTGAGAACGTGGTCTATTCGGACCATGCTAAAAACACTTAAATCAACAGAAAATATTCGTTTAAATTTCCTTTCTTATATTTATCCTTACCATTGTAGAAAATAAGCCATCACCATAGATTCCCTCATAAGGATATCCCCCATATTTTATTTACCATAGTTGCCAAGCTGGCAAGCTACTTGGCAGCCGCAGTTTTTATTTTTAGTCGTTATTAGGACGACGCTGCTGCCTATGTCCTGACTTGTTGTTCTCTGCCGCCTCTTACGAGATGATGATACGGGGTGATGTGGTGTAGTTGACATTCTTACACCGCTACAACGCAGTAAGTGTTATATTTGCTTAAAAGTAATTTTCTCAAATATAATCCGTTTTTAAACTTTTCAGTAATCTCAGGCCGGCTATGTTTCTGTTTTTATAGTAAGCCAGTGCTTGAACGCAATCCCAACCGGTGGTAATTGGTTATGAAGCCCTGGATGGTAGGTAAATCGCAATTTCTTAACGTAACAAAAGCCTGTTCACTCTCACTTTGAAGATGCTTTTCGAATGGAAAGGCAGACATAAAAACATAAAGCAAAACCACTATAAAGCCGCACAAACAACAAGCGCAGCTGGACACCTCTACTAATGCTTATGTTGCCAGCAACAGACTTCTTATCGACAACAGTGCGGAATCGCAACTCGAAAATGTAAAAATATTTGTGTTGAGTGAATAAACGTAGAGAACTACCGTCGTCGGTGCAACTGACGTAAATATAGTCTAAAAGAAATATTCTTTTATGTGCATAAAACTCGTTAATTTTTAAGCCGACAACCGATGGGGAAGAAATGTTCTCTAGTGGCAACCTCGTACCGGTAAGCGATGTCTAGGGCGGCCACCCGGTATAGATAAAGTGACGACTTGTTGAGATGTGCGGGAAGGCGATGAGTGTAGGTGGCTCAGTACTGTGCTTTGTGGTATTTCTTGGGGGAGGCCTATTTTCAGCAGTGAACTTTCAAAGGGTGAATGATGGTCACACTCGTGGTACACAAATATAAATTAAGTAGGTTATAATAGATATACTTGTAAACAGCTTTTTAGTTTAAGAATCTGACAAGCGGACTTATATAGCATAGTAAAAAGCCTTGAGAAATTATTAACACTGAATATTTGCATTCTATTTAATGGTGATTTTTTATATATTTTATACATTGCATTAAATACATTTTATAAATTTAATGAGGTGTTTTTCATTTTTAATTAATCTGGAATATCTTAGTGACGGCGATAAAGGTTAACTAATTCATACAGCTAATTTATACCAATGAGGGCACAGGTATAGCCAGTAAAGCTCGGCTCTCTTTCCTGAGAGTTATTAAGACAAGAATGTGTCCGCTGCACTACCCCATTGCTTGTTTGTGGTCTCCACTAGTCTTTTTTAAACATGAAGGTTTCTTCACGATGTTTTTCTTCACTGGCGAGCACGTGGTAAATCAGCACTTAAAGTTATATCATTAGTGTCGGCGGGAAGAGATCCACCCGGATTTGCGTACCTTGATATACTTCAAAAGTTTAGGCCCTGGGCAAAATATATTACGCGTGGCAGAGCTACGCTGCAACTATATTACGGTTGTGGCACGCATAGGTCGGCACGACCGGGGAAGGACCACGCTCTCACGGAACACTAGTGCGTAATATCAACTAAATACAGCAATTTTACGAATTTTATTGCGTTTACTTTCACTTTTGAACCCGTGACCATGGGTGTTGTAAAGCGCTCGGGACGTCGGGAATAGAAAATAAGAATTAGACGCGATAAATTTCGTAAAATTAAATTAGTTTCTTTTAATCTGTAGTATTCTTGTAAATACAAGCAATCAATTATGCTGCGGTTTCATACGCTGTGTGTACAGAACTGTGACGCCTTTTATTTGGAAACTAGGCATTCTATCTTACAACAACGTGACAACGCATCTGCATTTCAATTCTTAATCGAGGATAGATGCAGATGTTTATGGGCCACAGCACCCACTTGCCATTAGGTGGACTGTGTGCTCATTTGTCACCCTTATTCGGTAACAAAAATACTTAACAACAACAAAAACAATTAAAACGAACTCTAGAACTGCTTACTATGTCACTGATTATATTGTTTTCTTGAAGAATGTTATACGGCGTTATTAATGATTTTTAACATTTACCCGAACATAAACAGAATAAGACTAATATTATTTTCCTTTAGTTTGTTGTTTGACCTTGTCAATGTGAGCTTATAAATTACCAAACATAAATACAACGTTTGAATCAAAAGGTTTCCTTGCAAAATTCCAGAGAAAGTCCGAAAACTTTATCTACACAAACTTAGGGAAAGAAGCTGATAACTTAGCTCAAGTTTTAGGGCAGCGGGCTTCAAACGTGTTGGCTGACTGCGCGTAATTGTGGATTCGTTATTTAAATCGAAAAAGTAATAAAGTTAATTTTAGAAAAAACAAGGATTTGTAGAATCTTTTGAAAAGAATCCTTTTAAATACTTTATCTACTTATGTAAAAAATTTATAGCCCATACAGGACATAAGGTCTTTGATAACTAAATACATGTTGACATGTGCATGATACAATTATAATATTTAGTGCATTTTACAAATAATGAGATCCATTAAAAGTCATCGAGAGAGAGAGAGGGGGGAAAAAAGAATATTTTGGTTTAAAGTACCTACAGTACTGAAGTGTTTTTATGTTATGTAGTAGTATGTGTAATGTCGAGTAATCGTGAAAATATAAAAATCATTTTGTGAATCCAGAAGAAATCGGAATATCTAAAGCCTCCAAAAGATGAAAAAGAGAAGAAAGAGACATTTATTCGGTATATACAAAAACAGGCAGATGCATTTATAGAAATATAAACACAAAGAAGTATTAAATAACAACACATACAACAGACGATGAACAAATGCAATATAAAAAACAGAAGTACCTTCGTAGTGATTTATTATATTTACGCGAACACTACACATTGATTAAAACTACTTTTACGGGTTTTATCGCGTTTTATTTATTTTATTTTTAATACCCGACGTTTCGGGTGCTTTCCAGCACCATGGTCACGGGGGATTGAGGTGACTGACGTCCCGATGTCAATGTTAACCCGGAGTACCTTCAGCTTTTTAATCATTGTCTTTGGTCCGATCTTTGCAGAATAAACTAACTGTGTTTTGAAGTCTTGCAGTGGTATGCTTGGGTTTAGTTTTTCCACAAACCCTCGCAAAAGAACATCGATTCGTACCAAGGATGATACGTGAGGCTATTGAAATTAAAAAACATCCTAATTTCAATAGAGAAATAGGGTGGGTACTTCCACCCGCTTGAGACCTTATAATTAATAAAATTAAAACAGTGGTGACCACCCGACGTGATCTGAACACGCAACCAACAACCTTCGGAAACTTCAAGCTTCATCAATGTCATAAAGTATCCATTCGCTCCCGAGCGGATGTCGTCTGCAGTCTTCATATCCTGCAAGTCAGGTAGCTTCACAAGGTTCACCGCAGCACTGGAATAATAATGCTTCCTGTTCCTTGAAGCTACTCTCTACGCTAGTGTTCGGCACGGCGGCTCTCAGCCTTACTGCTCGCCTCTGGCGATCTACAAGGCGATCTTCTGGCACTTGCACATTCGTTGGCAACGAGGCTGCACTATCGACCTCCGGTCTTAGCAGGGGGGTGATGTGGTGGCGCTGTCGTCGCACCACTAGCGAAATACACCAAAGCCTAAATCGCGTTATCAAAAATTCCAAATCATAAACAGTACATATAGAACGTTTCCGAACTATCACGTTCTGCGCGGGGAGCGTTTACCGCTCCCCGGGCAGAACACCTTACCCGGCGGGAGATCTCCCCTTTTTCTTCCACGCCACGGTGGTTATGAAGATTTTCTTTACTTTACGTAGGGTAATTTTACTTATTCAAGAAGCCATTTAACCAGAAATAAGCTTCATCACTTTTCACATTGCACATTTCTTCGATAAAAATATTCATCTGCAGCCGGTTCAAATTACCCCAATGAGCAAAAATGCGACATAAACGTTAGCCAAGACCCATACGTAAAATTTTCCACGTAGTCGAAGGACAAAGGTTAACAAATTGAAAACGGCGACGAATCGGCATTTCGGCGTCTTCTTCAACACTTCGCGCTATGGCAGCAATATTCTCTTCGGTACGCACATTTTTTTGTCTTTTTGATGGATTTGAATCGAGAAGAGTAAAATTAGTGCGAAAACGATCAATAACTGCACGAATTGCTTGTTCACTAGGCCGATTATGTTGACCGTAGAAAGGAGGAAGTGCTCTATGAACTTCGCGAACACATTTATCTTTTTCAAATTGGAATTTGGAAACGTTATTCTGGAGTTCAAAGATTTATGATGAATTGCCAAACCTTCTGAACAAAAATTTCATCATAGTTTGACATTAAAATTATAATATTTATAATTAATACTAATTATATAAATATAAAAAAAACTATAATGTAGAAAAACTAAAACTAAAATATTAATTGTCAAAAATATAGTTCGACATTCTCAATTGTCAAACCATAGACAACAACTATTGAGACTTCTCATGCTGCTAAAAAAACACCCAATACTTCTTTATGTGGTTAGTTAGACAGCGATTATTGGGATGAATACTTTGAGCAGAGCATTTTTAAAAAGACTGACGGCTCAGTAGTGCCACAGTCTAGTTACTAGTAGTGCTGTGAATGAGCGTTTGCTTGAGGTGGTGCAAAGTATTACTTTCATTTATACCTTTCTAATCTGAAACAAAAAGAGTCAATAAGCTTGTGATTACAACGTAAATAGATACATGTTGGATTACAATCTTGACATACACATTAGGTAATAAGCCTCTAATCTAATTAGCCTTTTTACCGAAAGTCGTTGCCGTTCTTCTTCGAAGTTCAACTTTAAGTTGAGATATCCACATTTATAAGTACATTTAATGTTTTAAGTATTTGCAAAAATCTGAATATATCACACCCACTAAACGTAAACAATGCACAGCTAATCAAAGCGTTATTTGTTATTACCTTTAAACTTTTCTTTTATGGGCCTGAAACTATAATGCTGGTGAAATCAAAAGTATTATGTAAATACTCAAGTTATTTTGGCAAGAATTTATGCAGGTGATTTCAAAAGCTTATTGATGCACGATTTCAAATATCTAGCAGCTGTCATCAATTTATAAGTTGGCGGTGACCAACTGTTATTAAATGTGGAGTACTCGACCAACCGAATGTCCGACCCAAATTTGTAGTTTTCACGTTTCGACAGCACTATGTTCAGAGCAAATTTCTAGTGTACATTACAGCCTACAGAAGTTCACTGTTTAGTTTACTGTTTAATTCACTGTTAGCCCTCCCCATAGATGGTCCTGTAAGGGGACGTTGCCATAGCTGCCACGTTTGGCGGGAGGGCTGGCAACTGCAGTTCTTATTTCAGTTCGAATGCTATCAGGATGATGCTTCTGCCCGTCTACTGTTTCAGTTTCCCTCTGTTGCCTCCTACGAAATCGATCGGGCGATATGGAGTAACGAATATTCTTACATCGCCACTAAACGGTTCTACATTTAGGTATTTAATACTATTACCTAATTTTTCTAAACTTACAGTAACTATCGACAGATATTGGACCTTAGCCAAGTTACTACGCTTCGATTGACGTTTAATTTACTTCAAAGATGAACAGACTGTTAATTGTAAATATATTTATTCATAGCATTCTAATTCGATCCCATGTCAATGTCATCAACTTCGAAATAGTTGTTCCGGAATTAACGTAAATAATTGGGCCGTCATTTATTCATAGTGGTGATTTGTCCAGATAACTGTGTGGCAAAACGGTTGTGTTCTCATGAATTTTGGGTTTAAATTTCAATCCATCCATTTACGCGTTACAGATAAATTGACATTTCTGTAACACGTAAATGATTAGACTTTGAGAATAAATATATCTACATCTAAAACAACACTATATCGGACTACATGTCTGATAACGGGGAGCGGAATAAACAAAAAAAGAAAACTATTATTATCTGCACAAATAAATAAAAATGACGTATCTGTTTTAATGTCAAAATAACAGCTTTTTAATAAATGGATATGAAAGTATATATAGTACTTATAACAAAACAACAATTTAAAACAATTGTTTGTCTATTTGTTTGTTCATGCTTATCTCCGAAACGGCTTAATCCTTCAATATGCACGCGGTCGGATCCGACCACGGCGATATTCCGTCAAATTCCAAGCGGTCGGATCCGACCACACCCACCCACAGCACTTTAAACCATAAAAACTTATATTTAGAGACTACTTGTCTATGAAGAAGTATGATATTTTAGGTTCGATGTGAAATTTTCTATCCTTTAATGCAGTAAAAAACTCAGTTAGTCTATGGTATTTATTTATAATCCACGTTCACTTCATACGACTGTTAGGTGTGACGTGGTATGTGTTGATTTTTGAATTTTCCTAGTGTGTTATTAGTGTTTAGTATAGTGTTTTATCATAAAATTGTTATAAAAGCTTTTGTGTGAATACAGTTTTTATCTTTTTACGTAAATTATTTCGAGTAATATATTGAAATTATTGTCACGCTCACGTTCACGTTCACGCTGCTGTCCTGCGCTCGATATGTAGATTTTTTACTACGAAAATACAATTAAAATCTACAATGAAGTAAAAGCACTAAACCAGTAATATAACATAATAAATAAACAGAAACAAGTATTATATTGAAATTTATGATGAATTTTATTAAAAATAAATGTGCGACAAATTCCATGTTAGGTTAGTTTTAGCGACAACGCGTCACGCGGAGCGCGCGAGTGGTGCGAATATTTTAGTTGGGGACTAAGGGGTTAACCGATTTTGACGGGGAGTTCACAGGCAGGTAGCAGTTGTTATAAGGAGTGACTTAGGCTACTTTTATTTTAAAAAAGATAGTGAGGGAATCCTCAACGCACAAAAATTAAAACTAAAAAAAAACAACAATAAAAAGAACTAATTCGCGGGGTTCAAGGTAGTTAAAATAAAATACAAAATATTAAATGTAAACAGCCTCTATTCGTCTCCCTTCTGGTCACGGGCCTCCCGAGGCCCGAGGCAAGGGAATGTCCGGCACCGTGCAGATTTCCTCACGATGATCCTTGCTTGCCGAGGACGTGGTAAACAGGACATAAAAGTACAATTAACAATTTGATTACTACCGGCGGAAGTGGAACCCGGATTGCTGGCGTTTCATTTGTTAATAACACTAACTAAAGTCAAGTAATAATGAAATATCATGGTGGTACTCATATGATAGTAACAGTAAGCGAAATGGTCATGGTATATATGCTTTAGATTTTTTTACCTTGTAGAGCAATGCTGCAGCTATATTAGTAGCATAGTTTTGTAGCACGAATGGGTCAGCCCGACCGGGGAAGGACCATGCTTTTACAGAGTATCAGCGTAAAATAGCAGACTAATACGTAACGAGTAACGTGTGTTTCGTATATTGAGTATAGAGAACTGAATATTGTGTTTACTGGAAAGGAGGCATTTGTTGGAGGAGTGCTCGTTTGTCACCCTTATCTTATAAAAAAGATGCTGCTTTTCAAACCTTTCTCGAGTAATCGTTGTCACACACTACACTAGCATAAGTGAGATAAAAATTATGATATTTTCTATCGTCAAAATGAAAAAAAAAAACAAATGTGTTGCACAAATTTACACGTCATATCTGTACATAAAGGCTTCCACCATTATTATCATTATAAACCATACGTATGTAAATTTGCTTTTTCCAAGGGTACATTATTTATTTGACAAAAAGAAACCTTTCTTTACTGTTCTTCTTATACGTCGGTAGTGACTTGGACTTTTTAATCGATGGAGTTGGTATTATCTCTCCCTCTGATACCTTCAGGAAATAGCAGACGTTGTAAACTTACTACGATAAGATTAAAAATAATACATCGCACGATTAAGAATACCAACGTCGAAATAAAAACAGATGTTTTGAATCCGTTATTCGATTTAGTACTTTTATAAATTTCCAATCGATTACTTTTATAGAATAAGGGTGGCAAGTTTTTACGTGGTAGAGCCACTCTGCAGTTATATTAGTAGTATAGTCGTAGCACGAATGGGTCGGCTCAACCTCAAATATTAGCTTAATGCTGCTGTGTTTCGTATGGTGAGTGTAGAGAACCGGAGACCCTTTTAACTGGAAACGAGGCATTCCGCCTAAGTCCTCACGGATGACAACGCATCTGCATTTTGATTCGTATTCGATGTAGACGTCTATAGGCCACATCAACCACTTACCATCAGGTGGACTGTGTGCTCGTTTGTTATCCTATCCTATAAAAAACACACAGCACAAAGCACATACCTGATTTACTATCAATGGCCATAAAAGTCCACTGAACATAGGCCTCTGCTATAAATTGCCCCTTAGGAAGAATTTTGTGGTAATTGTGATGCAGTTTTTTATAATCAGGAAGATGTTGCTGCTCGTATCCTGTATCAGTTTCCTGCAGTGTAGTAAGTGGACGCCGTGGCTCGTAGGGATCTATCCTCGATTAAGAATCAAAATGCAGATGCTGTGTCACCTCTGTGAACTATAAGATGAAATATAATCGTAATTAATAGAATAAGGCGTTACTTTGCCAAAATCCTGTAATATTATTGTAAAAAATAACGCATATTTACTGAATAAATGTATGATCCACAGAGGTTTCTTAATATAATTCGGTTGGTTATGTAATTATTTTTACACTAAAGCAAATAAAAATAGCGCGAAGAATTTTTTTATAGGACTGGGTGACAAACGAGCACACAGTCCACCTGGTGGTAAGTGGTTGCCGTGGCCAATAGGCATCTACATCTGTCTTCAATTACGAATTAAAATGCAGATGCGTTGTCACCCGTGAGGACTAAGATGGAATGCCTCGTTTCCAGTAAAATGGGTCTCCGGTTCTCTACACTCACCATACGCAATACAACAGCATTAAGCTACTATTTCACGCTGGTATTCTGTGAGAGCGTGGTCCCTCCCCGGCCCATTCGTGCTACAACTATATTTTTAATATAACTGCAGCGTGGCTCTACCACGTATTAAAACTGTGACGCTATTATATCACACGGCAGTACTTTACTTAAATACCTCTGCATTTGGGCTATGCTTTTATCTATTTAATATCTCACATCAGCATAAAAAAATGAACGCTTCAGTTTTAGCAAACTGTCGGGCAACTTCACAAGCGGCTCGATGTTGCTTGCTGCAAAGTGCAAATATTGTAATGATTTAAAAACTCAATTGCAGTCTTTCATATGGCAAGCGAAACCTTTGTTTTATAATTAAAGTTATAATTATTGTGACGTCAGTATTTTGCATTTTCGACATCGGGCTTTACGTCTACCTGCTTCATTACGTAGTCTTGCGTAGCTCATAAATTTCTGGGTATTCTATTTGTAGATATTGCTATTACAGTAAATTAGTGTAGGCACACAAACGTCCTATACGGATGCAGGACTCTACTGCCCCTAAATCCGTGCCGTCTTCGGCACCCCCTCCAACGTCTCAATAACTGTAGCCAAGCGCGCCCCGTCGCCGGGGTCTTTGCGCAAGGTGGTAGCACTTCCGCGCCTTCTGCGCCGAAACCCAACGCGTGGCTAAAGCCTTCGGTAATTGTCGTCTCACGACCAATGCCGCCTCCTCAGGCCTCCAAACCCAAGCATGCTCCGCAACGTACATCCTCTTTTGCCGCTGACTTCTCTCTAGTTTGCGGCCTTTTCAGCAACATAAACGTCGCTGAATTATGTTCCTTGGGCCGCAAACTTTGCGAATCCACAACCCCTCGGGACAAGCTTAATGCCACAATTGAGCACATGGAACTAATCGGCGCAATCTGGTCCTTCCAGTGCGCCTAATAAACAAAAATTAAAATCATAAAGGCAGTAGAACAACAGTTAGGTAGACTTAAACCACGCTCTCTGAACGTCGCGGAGGTCGAATATAGGGCCACACTACTACCTGCTGGTCCCCCCTTATATCCTGTGACTGTTGACGAAATCACGGAAACCATCAAAATCCTCAAGAAGAAATCAGCACCTGGCCCTGACGGCTTTAGCAACAGGGTGCTGAAATATCTCTCAGCACCACTTGTCTGCCTCCTAGTAGGCATTTTCATAGCTCTTTTCTCCAGTTGCTCCTTCCTGGACGTATGGAAAGAAGCGGACGTTATAGGAATCCCAAAACCAGGGAAACCGCGCAGTCCTCTAGCTACTGACCCATTAGTCTCGTTAGTACACTGGTCAAAGTCTATGAACGTTTAGTATTAAATCGCCTCCGTAAACACGTCCTTACTAACAATCTTCTTCCTGACGAACAGTTCGGCTTCAGACCTGAACATTCGTACACTAATCAAATCCACCGCC
This sequence comes from Parnassius honrathi, assembly GCA_018247895.1. Classification (NCBI taxonomy): domain Eukaryota; kingdom Metazoa; phylum Arthropoda; class Insecta; order Lepidoptera; family Papilionidae; genus Parnassius; species Parnassius honrathi. The sequence goes on from DWHP01000767.1 coordinate 12,045, forward strand.
TTACGAAATACATCCTAGAGGGCTTCCTTCACTCAAGGAGTAGCTGTCAAATCCGTAACACCGGTGCCCTCTTCTTCGATGTCGCCAAGCGTTCGACGAGGTCTGGCACGACGGCTTGCTCTACAAGCTGTACAAAGTCAACGTTCTCGACAGGCTCACTCACATCATCGGAGCTTTCCTTGCCAACCGCCATCCCAGATTTCGGATAGAGGAAACTCGCTCCTCAAAGCGCCCCCTCTGGGTTGGAATCCCTCAGGGCTCCGTTCTCTCCCCACTCCTCTTCACACTCTACACGAGTAACATCCCGAATGACCCAGTAGTCAACCGCCCTCTTTGTCGACGACACGGTACTTTACTTTTCATATTTCAGTAAGCCATTCCTTACAAAGACGCTCTAAAGTGCCGCCAACCGCTTAGGCAAATGGTTTCGCTTACGAAGAATCGAAGTGAACCCTGAGAAAAGTATAGCAATATTCTTTTAAAAACAGACAAAATTCACTAGGCACGATCATCCTATTCGGCCACTAGATCCCATGGCAATCAACCGCCAAATATCTAGGGGTCACACTTGGCCACTCCATTACCTTTGCGTAACACATTCGCGCCGTTCGCAATCGTGCCAAATGCGACACTAGTCGACTCCACCCGCTAGTTAACAGGAAGAGCATACTGTCCCTAAGACACAAGCTCCACCTCTACAAAGCTTGCGTAAGACCTATCACGTCCTACGCAAGCGTAGCATTCGCACACATAGCTCTCAAACTTCTGAACGACCTAGAAGTCATCCAAAATAGATTCATTCGCATCGCCACCGGAGTTCGGTGGTACCAGCGTAACTTGGATTTATACAAAATTTTAATTGAACTCCCAGTTTCGCTAGATTCCGACGACATAAACGACGCCAGACCATCACACAGACACTTCACACTCACCTAGTGCTACAAACACTGGTAGGACAACGGATGGGACACAGCGAGTCCGCAGACGGGCCCGCCGCGTATCCCTCCACACCACGTACACAGCGTACACCCGCGTCTCTGGGTGGTTCTCACCGCCCAGAATATCGAACGATACGAGTTAGCCGTCAGAGCCGTCTGTTCGGACAGCCGTTAGACAATTCTACCACGTGCACTGCGACAATAACAGGAGTCATCGTTACGCAGGTAGCGATTCGGAGTGTATGTATATAATGTACATTCACTTTTTAAATAAAAAAAACCTGAGGAATATGAAGCTGTGAGAGCCGCATAGGCTAGCAGCAACAACATCATCGAAACCAGTCACAGGACTCTACTAGTTCCTACTGAGAGAGTTTAGATCTTCACTATGTTTTCTTTCACCCACGAGCCCATGATAAAAAATTACCATATATCGGTTTATTTGTACAAGATAAAAAGGAAAAGCATAAAGGTAGTAAATACAAAAGAGATAACACCACCTTGTTTATCTCGTCATTATCATCATCACCACCATCAGTACAACGAATTACATTTCTACTGCTCAACAAATAGTTGTCAAATTATCTTATTAATTACAAAACCATCTCGATTATTCATAATAAATTTTTATGAGATCTTTTTAATTTTGTCTACTTTTATTCATCTAATAACTGTAACTACTCTGCAATATATTATTACTTTCATAGAAAAAGGGTGAAAATCGAGAACACAGTCTATCTAATGGTGAATGAGTGTTGTGGTCCATAGACATCTACATACATCGATTAAGAATCAAAATGCGGATGCTGTGACATCCCAGAGAATACCTCTTTTCCAGTGAAAAGGGTCTCTGTTCCTGACCTGTTCGTGAGTTACAACCATAATATAGCTGCAGCATGGTTCCACCACGTAAGATTTTATTTGTCTTATATATATAGAAATAAATTAATTAGATCCATTTGAACCAAAAGAGTTAAACTAAATAGATTAAATTAAAAAAAACGAAAAAATTTAAAGTGTTTGATATTGTCAAACATAAGAATTGATCATGAAAAAATATTGCTTAACCCTGTAACCTAAATAACGGTCACACATTTTCATCACGTGACATTCTTCTGCAAACTAGAGCCGTTTTTGCTTAGAATTGCAGGAAACCTAACAGTTGCAAAATTAGGTAAGTGTGGGAGTGTCGCCTGGCCATTAGTCATTTTACATCCGTGAAGCGATTAGCATTGTAAGGAATTTGAAGAAAAGAGAACGACTTTTTAACCGACTTCATAAAACGGAGAGGTTCTATATTTTACACGTATGTTTTTTTTAATATATGTTCATCGATTTCTCTGAAATTCATCCATTAATTCAATCATTTCAGCCCTTCACAAGTCCACTGCTGAACATAGGCCTACCCAAGGAATACCACAAAGTACGCTCCTGAGCCACCTGCAGCCATCGACTTCGTGCGTGTCTTACCAGGTCGTCACTCCATCTAGTGCGGAGCCGCCCTACATTTCACCTACCGATACGGGGCTGACTCTCGGAAACCTTTTTTCCGCATAGGGTTCGGTTCATCTTGGTTGTGGTTCTCTGATATGGCTAAACCGTTTCAGATGATTTTTCTTTTACTAAATAGTTTAAAGGACTTACACTCTTAAAGGATGTATTTTAATATACATATTTTAAATTGAGTATTCTAGTAAAAAAAGAATTACAAAAATAAAAGCTGAGTCAAAAGCAAAAAAAAAATTTCACATTCTGAAGTCAGCGTTATGAGTTATGGCATATAGAAATTAAAAGAAAGACAGTCCGTCAGTCAAACATAAACTTTTTTTTATAGGAAAAGGGTGACAAGCGAGCAAACAGTCCACCTGATGGTAAGTGGTTGCTGTGGCTCATAGACATCTACATCTATCCTCGTTTGCGAATCATAATGCAGATGCGTTGTCAGCCTTGAGGACTAAGTTGGAATGCCTCTTTTTCCGTAAAAATGGTCTCTGGTTCTCTACACTCACCGTACGAAATACAGCAGCGTTAAGCTGCTATTTGACGCTGGTATTCTGTGAGAGCGTGGTCCTTCCCTGGTTGAACCGACCCATTCGTGCTACAACTATACAGTTAATATAGCTGCAGCGTGGCTCTACCCCATAAAACTTGCTTTTTATTAAAAGTTTTTCGAGGTATTCCTTACAATATGTTTACCAACGTTTATAAGAACATTGTTGCCCTATGACTGTACATCTAAGTTAACGACGTTGAAACCTTCAATGTAATTCTTTGCGAAGCTACGGTAGATCACAAAGAGCTTTTATAGCTGAATTATGGTACCAGAGTATTACTGCTGAAGAGAAATAATATTTTATTTGCATGGCGACAATTTTTTGTCGTATTAGATATTTAAAGTCTCATTCGAAAATATTATGCCAGAAGGAACCCTATTACAAAATTGAAAAAAAAAAAGTTATATAATATACATTTAAATTGCCATCAATCAATAAAGTAGATTGCCGTGTTCCTGACACAGTAATCACGTCTTTTAATGTTATGTGCCAAATTCAGCGAAACGGAACATTCATTAAATTACCTCGACGTCCGTCTGTCGCAGAGTTTTTTCTAGAGTATTACATGTAAATGATTAAAAGATTATAAGTAAAGAGTTTACAAATGTGATTATTCAAAAGTAACGCCAAGTTAAAAATTCCAGTTCGAGTTAGTTTTTGGGTGTCTAAAGGGAATGTATTGTTGGGAGGTTCGTGGAATAAATAATACGTCATGGTCTTGACTGTAGATTTAATACTAACTGAATGTCTAATCTATCGTATATAATATATGAGCATACACTACAGGAAATTGACGAGATTTTTCAGATAATCTTTTGGGGACGAAAGCTCTTTGAAGAAATATTATAAAAATGTATAAGTATGTGTATGTTTTTGTGCCATGAAGATTTTTCTTTGTGCTGAAAATTAAAGGAAAGAAAAAAGAAATTGTTAGAATAAATAACGCTATTTTAATGCATTTTTAAAACATTTTCGTTATATTTGTGACGTTATTTAAAACAAAACACGGGTAATTTAATAACATAAGCTTCATTTAATGCTCGGACAACAGACTGACGTTTTCGTCTTACGCTCTATACGAAACCATTACAATTTTATATAAATGTACTAACTACACTATATATAACTCCTTGATCAAATCTCATCTATGCTACCTAATAGTACTCTGGGGCTCTGCTGCTAAAACAAATTTAAAACAATTGCATGTATCCCAAAATAAAGTAATTAAACTGTTATTCCGCTTTAACTATCTAATACCGACAAACATAATATATAATAAAACTAGCCTAATGACTTTAGCACAAATGTACAAATACAATACGTCTATTCTTATACGAAAAATCATGAAAAAAAGTATACATACAAAAATAACATTTACAAAAAAGGCGTAAATTCAACGACGTTTAATGAGAAGTGCTAAAAATATATACTTATTGGCACCATGTACTAGTTACAGAATAAAAAACATCGAATATGAGGGGGCTCAACTATATAATAAGCTACCAAACGATATGAAGAAATCCAGTCGTTATCATTATTTAAGAAGAAATTGAAATACCATATCCTAAAAACAGTCACATACTTACACACTTAAATAAATAAAAATTTAAATTTATGTGTGAATATATATGCGTGTGTATGTATGTATGTGTGTATATGTGCATAAATAAACAGTCTCGTAATTATGTTACATATAAAGTATACCTTACATCCACATACGTCTTCAACAGTTAGGTAGACAAAAAATAAAAAATTAAATTTATGTATAAACATATACCTATATATATGTCTATGTATACAACATGTAACAAAAACTCTGTGTTTCCCGTTAACTGCGTTATCAGAATCAGTATCCAAGCGTATAGAAATAATTTTTTTTTCAAAAAAACACATTTAATTTATTTTTTATTTTTAATGAAAAAAAATTAATTTCCAAATTGTATGTGGTTTTATTATCTCTGCATTGGCCGAGGAGTAAGAGGATTGTCAAAGACCCCGCATTACAGATACTCGTTTGAGTTAGAGGAATTAAACCCACATACAATTTGCAAATATTTTTTTTTCATTCATATAGACGTTAGTACCTGTATTCGTAGTTAACTTGAATTGTATACCATTTCTACAGGCTATTGACTTATAAACTAAATACACTCGATTAATATAGCCGGCGAGTATAACTGGAGCAATCTCCAGGGGCGTATTGTTCTCAATGTGACAAACAAAGCTTGGCCCGACTGTGTGAATTAGTGCTCGACAGATGTAAATTCCGAAACGCATTCGAGATGGACACTTGGAAATGGCATAGAACGGAACGGAGCACTTTCAATTTTTCGTTATCATTAATTACTCAAGGCGAATATTTTTTGTAAAGCTGTTTATAAAAGTAAAAAATAGCATGATGCAACTATATTATATAGTCGCCATGACAGGCAGGTGGGGTGGCAATTGCTATGCCGGATTTTTTGTATAGAACAAAGGTGACAACCGAGTACACAGTCCACCTGATTGTAAGTGAATGCTGGGACCCATAGACATCTACATTTATCCTCGATTAAGAATCAAAACGCAGAGGCGTCACCCCTGAGGACCACGATGGAATGTCTCGTTTCCAGTAAAAAAAGGTCACAACCTTAATGTTACTCCCTGCGATGGTTCTGCGTACATCTAACGTAAACGGTTTGGATATACGCCATTTGTTGAACACAATCATTGTTTGTTGATAATCAAAAAGGTACAATAAGTACAGGTTTTTATATGTTTCTTTACTTTTAGTAAGTGCTCACTTAAGCCTATTTTTAGTGAGAACTTTATCTATCTTTTAAAGAAACCTATAAAAGTGCTTACTCCTTTCTAAAAGGCCGACGACGCACTTGCAAATGCAATATCAGGGAAATACCTGGTGTTGCATTTGTTCATGGGCGGCGGTAGTCACTTACTACCAGGTAAGCCGCGTGCTCGTTTGCCTCCGTATGTGTGTGTGTGTGTGTGTGTGTGTGTGTGTGTGTGTGTGTGTGTGTGTGTGTGTGTGTGTGTGTGTGTGT
>DWHP01000768.1:0-18072 GCA_018247895.1 Parnassius honrathi
TATATATATATATATATATATATAACGATTTTCATAAAACTTAGTGTCCAGGCAATAAATCGATCTAGCTAGGATTCATTTTTAGAAAATGTTGTTTTGTCCATGTTTTCAGACAGTGAAAAACTGCTACTTCATATAAGAAGGTAAATTTCGACACTAGGTATTTGCGCCGGGAAGCGGCGGCGGGGCGGGCCGGCGGGATTACGTAACGAAAGAGCGGCCGATGGGAATTTAGTAGCGGCTTTTTTGAGTAACGAAATGAAACTATCTATCGAATATCAATAGCGGCTTTGAAACACTCTATTTTAATAGAGGGTTTTGAAACACTCTATTTTAATAGCGGCTTCAATAGCGTTTCACGACGTGTTTAATTGAAAAACGTTGCTAATGAAACGATGTTCGTTTCACGAGAAAACTTGTTTTGTTACCGTTTCGTATTGAATTAGTCATGGTGTTAATGGTTAAATTTATTTATTTGTTAAATCATTTCGCAGGGTTTGATAAAAATATCTCTTGAAAAGATTTAACTACAAACAAAACAAAGATTTAACTTGCAAACTATTTATTTAATAATTATGATTACGATAAATTCACCCACAAGTTCAGCATAAAATACTGAATATAAGTTTGATTTTATATAATAGGTCAAATGCAAATGCATCCGCGCTCACTCGACATTCGACGACCGGTGGTACTTCTACCACAGCGTAAAGAGTCGGTGTCTTTACTCATGGGCTTCTACTTCAACAGCCGAAGCCGTCGCCGACGCGTCGCGAAAATAGCCGAATAAACGTTTCGTTATTGTTACTGATCGCTCGTTCGTGATTCGTGAAACGTGAATCGTTACTGAGTAAAACGTCTACTGTAATAGATAGTTTCGTTGCACTGCAATAACCCGCTACCCGCTATTGTATGAATAGCTGGTTTCAGTAACTAGTTACGTTTTGTAACGACCACTCCTACTTTTTCCATAGTCATCATCAGTCTGTCACGCTGCCAACACATGGCCAATTCATTCTAAAGTAATTATTAGTATTGTTTTCAGTAAATAAATGTAATTCAATAATAGTACCTATCATATAACATGTACCTACATTGCTTCTTTAATAGAGGTTGAAGGTTCAATTGTGAAATACAGTTGGCTTCGTTCCACTTCGTTGGTATTTAACCCTTTTAAATAGGATTATTTTATTTATCTTATTAAACCTATTGATATATTGCCTCAAACTATAAATGAGCAAAATCAAACATACTCTGTTAAAGCCTAAGGAAATGGCCGTTAGACTAATCAATGACAGAATATAAAATAAACTTCGTTTTTAGTACTAAATTTTATACAAGTGACCCGCCTCTGCATCGCCTGGATAGGACTCAATAGTAGAGCGTAATTTTAATAATCAAAGACAATTTATTTTTTGATTTACAAAAAAACATCTCCAAGTCTTTCGGATTAAATACAGCCAAGATCCCTCCAGGGACTGCTCTCTATCTCTTCATAAAGTTTGTAAATAATCAGAGCAGCCATTCCGAATATTAGCTGCGACAGATAAAAATTTGAAAAATGGTTGTTCATGTCATAATCATATATAATTAGATGCAAACAACCATTTCATCTCAATAAATGGCAGTTATTTCGATATTACAGATACGTAAATACTTTTAAATATACAATTTATATGTGTAGATTTAGTTACTTATTTATTTAATCCAGCAAATTATCTTAACCCATATCACGGTTTCGTTTTAAAGGTTTTTTTATTTAATGTTTCTTTAATGACTACTGGCTACAGTTGTGTTGAAATGGGGAGGCTATTTCGTGAAGTAGGCTTAGTAGTTATAATTAGCGACCGTATATGATCGGACTGTTTCGCTGGTTTTTTCTGTAATTCATTGTTCACTTAATGTTTTTCATTAAATAAAATTGTTAAATAAAATCACGGAAATAGGATGTTCCGCGTGGCAGGGCACAAGGACACCTGGAAATTGTTTTGTGACAGTTGTAAGTTAGTATTCGTGCAGATGTTACAGTGTATCATTCATTCATTCAAATATTCATATTCCTCCCATCCAATGGGTATCTCAGGGCCGGCTGGGTCAAGTTTGTCAGACATCTTCAGTCATGTTGTAAATAAGAAGGGAAAACCCTTAAACGGGAAGGCAAGTCACATGCAATATGTATGTGATTGCGTTGCATACTAATTTGAATGTCCGCTTTCACTTCAATGTATAAGGTTAAAGGTTTAGTACTGTAAGCGACTTTCCTTTAAGGCTCGTGTATATTTACACCATATAAAAAGGCGTAGTTTTTATAAAGTTATTTACAAGGTATTTGTAATAAAATATTATGTTGTTTTCTTTTCCAGGACGATGAAGACGATGACGATACCGAAACGTGTATCAGCCCAGAAACCTGCGTGCCCCAACCATTCCCAAGGCATATAGCGCCACAGCAACCAGCGCCAAAACCTTGGAAGAGAACTGGTACTAAACTGGCTTTGCTTTAAAAAATAACAATGTAAAGGGCCCACAGGTTTAATCGTCACAGTGTGTACCCAGTACATGTGACCCAAATTTCTCAAAAGTTGATCGAAAGTCAAGCCAAATATGCCTTAGTAATGGCGGAAAACAGCTTCACACTCGCGGCACATGTACAACCCTCGCTTGCTGCTAACGTGTTTGATATACACTTGTAGGGTTTGGGTTTTAAAATCGAATGATGCACTTTGCAAACGCATGTTTTATCTTATGATGCTAGAACTACAGTAGAGCTTAAGGAGTGTGTACATTTATCACTTAAAAAATTGGAAACGCAATAGAATGTTATTAGAGAGGATTATCTTTTGTTTCAATGGTAATAAGGGTGTAACAATAATAAAGAATAAATAAATAAACGTTTATATCTCTAGAAATGAAGGGATGCTCTTACAGTCCTCGGGATCTTTCCATTATAATAGTAGTTACTTAATGTTAAACAAAAAACTAATTGCACTACAGAATATTTAAAAATATATTAATTTTCCTTACAATACAGTCCGGCGGACACCAAGCCGAACCAAGTTTTTTTTTTTTAATTATGAAAGACGAGTATAGTTCTAATTTACTCTGTTAATTTTAAGACTATAACAAATAATAGATTTAAGAAGGCTAAATTTTCGCACTCTCTCCCACCGCTCCACCGGGCGGTTCCGGGTCGAGTGGGGAAGAGCCGCCGCGTGCGCCACCGCGCACGCGCATCTCTCACCACGAGTACCACCAGTTCTGCGACGAGACGCTCGAGTGTATGACCGCACTACGCAGTAGGCTGCATGACTCGATGCCTTTTTTTGTTGCGTTAATTTAGACTTGCAAAATTGCCGCTGCTTTCAAAATATCTTAGTTCATTGTTAAAAATTTCAAGCCATAAATCGCAAAACACTTGAATTTCTTTCATTGTTTAAACATTTCAGTGATTAATCTCATCATGCACATTTAATTTTGCTATTCATTTACGAATAATAAATATTTGTCAAAAATTGTCTATCGGTAAGATCGCTTGACTGAAGCAAAAAGCTCCACTTCTCCGTATTCTGAACTAAATCACAAAATGAATTTATTGTCCCGCAGCTTTATGCGGCAACATACTCGTAATTAATATGTTTATTCATAATGCTTAGCAATTAAACATTGTTATTTCGTTGGCATTTAAGTAATAACGAAAAGCTGCTTTCAATGTTCCGCATTTTTCACGTCAAATTTGATTGCTACACGGTACCTAAGTAGGTTTTTGTAATTAATGAATCTCGCTTATATAGGTACATACATAAATATTAAGTGTTGTATTCTCAAATATCTATAGTATTTAACTTAATTTGATCATATAATATTTATTTATAAGTAAGTTAAGTGCATTATGCAGAAGTATTTCATGTATTATATTATGTATTATTATTTTACAATTCTGTGTTAATAATCTGTTGATTATGTTTTTACATCCATCTACCATAGTGTTGGTATTATATTTATTTCCTTTTAAACTTGACTATCGACATATTTACCCCAGTATGAACCATTTATTCATTAAAATTTATCTGTTCATAATTATTATGATCTATTGTAGACATCATTTTATTTCAACACAGAATATTTTTGCCAGTAATTAAATTCTTAAATTCAAATTTAGTATCTGATTAATCTGCATTGTAGATGAGTTTGTCAGATCTCAAAATTATACAAATATATATTGAACAAAAAAGTACTGACTTTGGTGTTTCTATGCAGCATACGACCTGGCAACTCAGTGTCCGTCGCGACGCGCTTCGATGCGCCGCCATACGGTCACGCACGTCTGCCCGCCCACCGATGGAGCGCAGTCGCTACCACACTCCAGGTACCTTCTAAGCAACGATTCTTCATTATGATTTTCTGCGGACCGTTTTAGAAGACGTAACAACTTCTTCATCGGAAGTTGTCACTTCTCAGTTGCGAAGTCGTTAAAAAAATACTGCACGTAATACAGGTACTCGTTCTGACCTAACGCATATCTGACAAGATTGAAGGTCGATAGAAAAGGCAACAATTTGTGTTCTTGTGTCAATGTTGGTAGATTCTCAAGAGCCAGCCAGGACGTGCCGATATCATAGTTAAGGAAGGCTACCTTCGAGATTACGAAATGCTAGGCAGATGGTAGCACCCTTCGATGTACTTTATTCAAATTAGAATGTTTTTTAATTTCATCCACAGCATCCACCTACCATCAGGTGAACTGTGTGCTCGTTTGTCACTCGTATTCTATAAAATAAAACGAACGTCTCCTAAAAAAAGCGTGTAATAATATTACCATTTTCTAGCACTAATAAAATTTTGTGTGTATAAAAATATTGCTTTGTTGGCAATGCGACTCAGTTTATTGCTTGCTAACTATGGCCATTAACAAAAATAAAAATGCAAATGTTTAGACTGCCCTGCGATTGTATACTTTGTGTATCGTCATGTATCATCGACATAATACGATATGTAATCGTTCCACAGGCCAGGTTCGCGTGCATCGTGTACCGGGGCTGCGTCGCTCGCGAGCAGCGATCTGGACGGGCCGCTGGGCGAGTTGTCCTGGTCGCGTTCCTCGCTGCAGGACGAACTTATCAAGTCGGTTAGTGGCAGCCCAAGTAGTGCGCATGTGAGTAGAAGCTAACATATTATTTATTGTTTGTTGGGGTTTCGACTTTAATTTCATAACCGAAATAGGGTTATGTTTGCGTATCGATAATATAACCTTAGGTAAGTTGATATTATTTACTCTAGACAATAGAGAATAGAGCTTTATATTATTTAGTAGTTTTGTATAAAATAATTATAAAAAGCTAATGCTTAATTGATGTGTTTAGTAAAATTAATATACTTATTTCTAATGTTATCTAAATGCATGAAGCCTTATGTTTCAGTACATGTGCATACTGAGACAGAATTATTATTTCTATTATACGCGTACAAGTTCACCGGCTGCTCTGTTTTTATTATTAAGTAGTTGCAAATAGTTTTTTTCCTTTTTTCTTTTATATGGAATATTAAAATGATCATAACTAATAGTTCTGTTATATATTAGTTATGATTTATATTATAATATGAGTATATTATAACTATAACCAGTTTAATTACGCTCAAAAATGATTGTGATAGTCGTGGTTCAAAGCCTAGGGTTGTCATGACAACCTACTATGCAATATAGTATCCTACTACAGGGTGGGCCATCTAACGTTTGGAATTGGAACTATAGGTTATTTTGTGGTTGGGAGGTTTGATGACATTGCCCATATAACAGAAATTTAGTTTTATGTTTGACGTTTATGAAATGGGTCGCTTTTCGTTTAAATATAGTTGGGAAATATTTAGTTAGTTAGTTATTAAAAACTTATTTCTAAAGTGGTGAGTCTTCTATTCAAACTGTAAGAAATTTACGAAAAAAATTTGACAAAAAGGATGTGCCAAAAACACAGTTTGTGGATCAATTTGTGAAGCGAGTTCGTGAAATTGGATCGTTGTTGGATAAAATATCCCGTGTACGTACTCGTTCAGTGCGCTCAACCGTAAACATCGTTGCTGTTGCTCAGGGTGTGCGTGAACAACCATCTGCGTCAACATAAACTCTTCATAGTTTTCGAGAATTAAGCATTTCACGCAGTTCTTTAAGAAGAATTTTGTATAAAGGTCTCGGTATAAATGCGTAAAATGTTCAATAAGTGCAAGAGCTGAAGCCGCATGACCATCCGATGCTTTTTCGGTTTGCTCAATGGGCCAAAGACCGGTTGATCGAAGATAAGCAATTTTACCGACAAATCAATTTCATACGTCAATAAATAAAATTATCGTATCAGGGACTCAGGAAATCCACACGTTATATTGGAGAAACTAATGCATCCACAACGAGTGACAGTCCGGTGCAAATTTTGGTCTGATGGCACTATTGAGCCATTTTTCTTCGTAAATGAGCAAGAAAACGCCATTACAGTGAATGGCGATTGATTTCGCGCCGTACTAAGCGATTTTTGTTTCCTAACATCGAAGAGACATCATTGACATAGACCACATTTGGTTTCAACAGGACGGCGTGACGTGCCACACAGCCAAAGTAACAGTCGATCTTTTGCGCACTGTTTTCGAAAATCTCTTAATCAGCCGAAATGCTAATGTCAATTGGCCACTTCAAGGCTGCAATTTGAATCCGTTGGATTTTTTGGGGGGAGCCGTTAAGGACAAGTGGGACGCTAACCATCCAAAGACGATTGACGACTTGAAACATGAAATCGAAGTTGCTAATGACGAAATAGAAGTCCAAGCAATCAAAAATGTACTGAAAAATTGAACTGATCGAATGGGGTATTTATTGTAAGGTTAGTTGTGGCAGTCATTTGAATGATGTTGTCTTTCTTTTTTAAATGGAACGGTTCAATCTTTCTAATAAACTCGTAGCTTTCATAAAATATTCATTAGTTTTTTTTATAGGTGATACAAATTCCAAATATTAAATGGCCTACCCCTTATAAACGAGTTTTAGAGAAGAAGAGTTAAATAGTAAATTGGTAATCCTGTTCACGAGAGTAGTCGAATGACGGATTCGAACAATAACATTAAGTTCGCAGTCCGTAGCCTTTACCAATTTGGATGCCATGCACGATGCGGTTTATCGCCAAGTTTGCAGCGTGCTTGAAGCAGCGTCCGGTAAACTTGACGGTGTATGGCTATTAGTGTGCCTGACAAGACTACTTGAAGCAAACATTTTGAAAAAAAAATATTTCGATTGACTTGATCAAGCTTGCAGCGTCTTGTAAACTTGAACGTGTGTATGTCGTAGGAATAATCGAATGCCATGCCATGATTTCAACTGGTGCGGCATCATGCAAATTGGACGCCATTTCAAGCGCGCTGCAAACTTGACGGTAAACTGAATCGTGTATGGCATCTATTTGGCTGCTGTCGCTTCAAATATTATAAATGAAATCAACGCGAGAGTTATGGCGTAATTTAAATCGTCGTATGTTAACATTTTGTTTTACCTCTAGTTTTAAATGGTTTTTCTAGTTTCCATCTTATTTATCGCTGTCTACGAGTATCAGTTGTTATGTAACTATGCTTTTACTCGATATATACATCGTCAGCCATTTTGCTGGTAACAAATCTCTGTAATGATATAAGGTTGGCTCATGCTAAGTAGATTTTTATCTATCACAATTCAACAGTAACTTTTTATGTTATCTTATCCAATGTGTTTAGTAACATTGTAACTTACATCTTTGGTTCATTCTTCTCCTATCACCTCTATAAATCTTACCTTTTATTTGTAGTTCCTTTAGAGCAGCATATAAAACAGCCAAGCTTTTAGTGTTCAAAATTATGCTATTTCTTATATAAAGGCATAGACTATGTGTGACGTAACTAAGGATATTCAACAAATAACATGATTAATTTTTAAATAATTTAAATCTTCCTTTGTTGGTTAATTTCAACTTACGTATACGTTTTGCGCAGAAACAATGGCAGGACGCTATAATGTCGGACGACCGCCTCTCTCTGACGCTCGAGGAGATAGTTCACATCAGATCTGTGCTGACGAAGGCAGAGCTGGAGGTTTTGCCCGTTGAGGGCAGAGTTAAAGAAGACGTTGAAAAAAGAAGGGTTTGTACTTTTTTTAATTCAAGTTATACCTCCCAATAAATTTAGTAAAATTCTTTTCTTCCTATAAAAATTTTTAGGATTTCTGCACATGTATTTGATTTTTTTTCTTGATATTTTGCCCGAAAGACTTCCTTTTCAAACACTTTATTTCTATCAAGTTTCATTAAAATTCGTTAAAAAAACATTTTTAAAATTATGTATTTGTTATTTCAGGTATGCTTCCTATGTTTGAAAACAAGATTTGGCATTTTCGGCCCCTGGGGGCAAAAATGCAAACTGTGTAAAAAGACTGTCTGTCAAAAGTGTTGTTCGAAGGTGAGTTAATTATTGCTTCTTGGATATTTTTTTATGTTTTTCCTACGTGGTATTACCGTGTGATAGTCACATGGTTGTATTCATCTGAAAAAGGTTACATACATTTGCTCTCTTTTTCCCAGATGCGTATACCGACGGAGCACTTCGCACACGTGCCAGTGGTGCTGCTGAGTCCGTCGCTGCTGCCGTCCCCCGAGGATGAAGCGCAGTCCTCGTTCCCTAGGAGTCTCATGTCGCGGCTCGTCTCGCCTGAACACACAGTGAGTGCTGGTCCTCATGTTCTTGTTTTCATAGCAGGGCGATATCTATCAATTTACAAAGTCACTGTAACTAGCTTGAATGTTAATTTTGGCATATTTGCAATTATTACATCATCGTCCTTTCGTCTTTATGTTCGTCCATAGGTCTTTTATAACGCTCTAAGCAACCTGCATCTATCGATTTTCTGCATTTCCTTACAGGTCTATCCAGATCTATCTAGTGAAGGACAAACTGTAATATCAGTTGATTTTAAAATTCTATTAAAAATCACAAGATGGAAATCATTGTGATAGTATTTAAAAAATTTAGGGCCAGTTACCTTCTGGGGAACTTTTAGTTAGTTCTTTCGTGATTTCAATGAAAATTATGATTTGGACATACAAAATAATCCTTTTTTTTCAGTCTCTAAAACCCATTGCTGACGCACACATAAAACTACATATGTTGTTAATTGTAAACGATGGAAGATGTACAAGTGTGCGTAAGTGCTTGTTGTTACAATAAGTTGAGCATGGTTTCGGTGTTCCGAGTTGTATGTAACATTCTGTTTATTTTTGTTTGTTTCTCTAAGTAAGTTGGTAGGTCTTTGAAATGAGACGTCTATAAGGTCCGGATTCAAATTCAATGTTTGACTTGCTTCCAGGTGGCGGTGGACAATAGCGTGGGTAGCGCGCCCAGCAGCCCGGTGTCACGGCGCGCGGGCTGCCCGCAGTCAGCGCCCGGCTCGCGCGGCAACTCCGCGCTGGGCTTCCACCTCGCCACGCCCGCCATGACACGTAGCGAGGGGCCCGGCAGCATGCCCTGCGTCGCGCCGCTCTCCACGTTCGAGCGCAGGTAAGCACTCGCGAGAGCACTCACGCAAGCATCCCGCGCTGGGCTTCCACCTCGCCACACTCGCCTTGACGTGCATCATGCTCTGTATCTATAATCTTATGTGCTTGCAACTTGTATATGTTATTCTTTTAATCATTAGCCCACGACATAGATGTTTTCGTTAAATGGAGGATTTGCTTTTCGTTACGCTTAGCAGACGGATTGCAGATCGTCGGTCTGGATATTTTTTGTCTGGTCCAAACGAGATCGTTGCATAAGATTTTACTAGAATTTTCCACAGTCATGTTTTACGATAGCGATAGGACGAAATGGGGTAATTAATTCTGGTCTGATGAAACTTAATTAACATTTGAATGTAGCTTATTCAGAAACACCAATTTTGAAAGCGAAGATTTTTTATATCGGTATGTCTTTTTGTTTTCTTTTTCTAACGATAAATACAGATACTCACTTGGGAAATTTAAAATTATTGGCTAAATCATTATTGGAACATATGAAATAGAACTGGTGATAATTAATGTATAAAATGACTTGCGACTAATTTAAGTTGCCTATAAGATACATAGTTTAAAAACCAATAATTATGAACAAGTCTAAATAGCATTTTTTTTCTCTTTATTTGTCTATCACGTTAGGTTGAGTCAGTTTTGGCTTTAAAACTTAACATACAATTACCACCACACCATTCAATCTATCTTTTTTTATGTTCTATACAGGGCACGGTACGGCCGCAGCGCGACTGGAACATCAGCGGCGGAACGCCTTCGCGGCGTACAAATGGCGGTGTGTCACGACTGTAAGGCGATGGTGCTGCAAATTATCAAATCTTCTCGCGCCTCGCGCTCCGCTTCACGCGACCGCGCACTGCGGCACCTAACCCTCGACCTGGCGCCAGTTTACACCGCCAACTGTTAGTTCTCTCCACACACAGCTAGCATTGTGGCTCTAAGGATTGCTGCCGTGTTCGGGTGCTAGGAACGGAGTTCATGATTTATGAATGGTCTCACTCCTATTCTATAGAACTGTCGTATCGAAGACTTCTCCAACTAGTTTTGATCCTAAAACAGACAGTTATTTGAAACTGGGGAAGCTAAAAGACACCAATCTCTGAAAAATGTTTTAAAACACCTGGCTATATTCATATTCTGCGTACGTGTACGGAAACATTGGGATTGAATCTTGATGACTCGCTCTATGTTTTCTTTTTTGTAATTCTATCCTTTCTATATGCCTTTAATGTTATCAGCCTGTAAGAATCTGCAAAATTAAAATCTTGGAATAACGAACGTTTAGCAATTGCATTTGCACTAAACAATTTAAAAAACATTTATATGGAGAACATTATTTTCTTCCCGCTTTTATCTACAATTTAAAGCGATTAACGGACTGTTTGTTTGATTTACAAGAAGCAAGAGTTAATAATTATCAATTTCAAAATTATCTATGGCGACAAATAATATGACGGGGTAATATGAGTAAAACGAAAAAATAATTGTTTCGTACTTATTATTTTGACATGAAAATAAATTTTAATGATGAATGTAATACGAAAAATTTAGAATTGCTTTTTTTTTGTTATTGACCTTCATGAATGTTTTCTATGGTCAAATGTTATTCTATTGATGCAAGTGTTGATTTAATCGTCAATTTCTGTCAAAGCACGTTCTATTCCTCTTGTAACCTATTTTCATTAAAAAAATCCATATGAACATTGTTATTATGGTTTCTAATACTGTACGAGGCTTACAGGCGACGCTAAACTTGCGTCGCTTTAACAACGATGTAATAGTATTGTTTGTTGAGATTTTTACGACGTTTTTATCTTTCATTGAGATCCGACAAAGACGTCAACAATTTTGCAATACCGCGTCTTTGTTAATTTACTTTTAACACGTGATCAATTTTTGTTTAGCAATCTAAACGAAATGAGATTTCAATCCTAATTTATGTATCCAGTGAAACTATAATGTATGAGAAACACTGTAAAAGGAGACAGATATTGAATTTGTAGGTCTCTTTATATAAAAAAACCTGTATTTTAAGTAATATAAGAGCTTTCGAGGTTGTGTAGGAACTATGTTCTTTTGGGGGGACCGTAATTCGACATATTGATTTCAGGTCGACAGTTAAATGTTTTGACAAGACTTTGTGACTTTGACAGATAGTAACGCTCCATTTTCTTTTTTATTTATCGCACAAAACTAATTCAATTTCAAAAAGACATAATTTACAATATACTAAAAAAAAATATTCACATTACCTATATTCAAATTTTAAATAGTATATGGATGTTTAAATATTTCATGAAATTACTAAGATAGTACCTATTTTGTCATTTACATATATGTAAAAATATATATATTTTTCCGAATAATAGACTAAAATATTTCTACAATTTAATTGTAAATCCCGATATGTTATTATATGAAAGAAATGTATAATGTTATAGCAGAATCTTAAATAGTTTGTCATTAATGTGCTAAATTTGTTGTTATTGTTTCAAACTCGAAGCGTACCCAAACCATCCCTGATTATGTTTAATTTAAAAAGTATTTGCCTTAAATCGCGAGATGATTCTATGTTATTCAACTGACATTTTCTCTTTATATACACCAATTCGAAATACTGTGCCATAACGACCTTTCCACATAATACAGTTCGCATACGGGTGATTAAACTGGTTAAAAAGTGCTTTCCGTTAGTCGCTCGTGTGTGGATGATTTGTTTATTTTAGTTTTCTAAGCATCATTAAAAAGAACAAAAGCAGCTTCCGTTATTTTAGTTATTATTTATTTTTGTAAGCTTTAAAAACAATGCTTTTGTAAGCTGACCACATATTTTGTAACGAACACCTGAAACGATTTTAATTTTTACTTTTTAGTATGTGGGATAAATCGTCTCATAAAGGTTTTATAAGAATTCTCTATGCGCAGTCTTGCCTATATATTAATTATTAATGTAAAAAGTATGTATATTAACAATTTTTATGTATTGACTTGATCAGCACAATAAATTATAAGCAGAACACTAATCCCATTTTTATATTATTATTTTTTTGTTGACATTTATCCTAAAATTGAATATTGCTTTAAGTCATTGGAAATTATGTGTTATTTCTAAGGCTTGTTATTTTGAATGTGTGGTCAGCTTTCATTCTTTAGTATGTGTAAAGTATATATGTACTAATTGCTTAGATTCATATGTCACTCATTTTGTAGAATAACTTAGTTTTACGTAAATTATTTTGCCAAATATGTAACCTCTCCCAATGCCGAAATTGTGTATATATAGATTTCCTTAGCGTCATCTTTTAATCGGTTACTTAATGTGGGCTAACTACATCTAAGTTTGTTATATTTGTTAAACTGGGAACTTATTTACAAATTAAATTTAAATATTGTATTCAATGCAACATCTGTGGAAACGGCTGGTTACCTAAGTTGTAAAAATGGCCTAAAATTCATTAAAACCTACATTTTGCTCGTACTATACATAAATGTCAATTTTATTTTTTTTACCGCGAAGTTATTCATTTTATTGTACCTAACTAAACCTAACTAAATCAAATTCCCAGTTGAAGTCTTTGTAAATGTATGTAAATTTCAGTAGTCTATATTAGATGTTATGTAGATGATAACCTTCTAAAATATACTTACAGTAAAAAGAAATGATAATAATAACGGGAAATAAAACAAATTACAAATCGTTTTTAAATTCTTTCATTTGGAAATATTGTTAACACTGATGGATACACCCCCCTATAAATAAAATTTTGGTCGATATCATTTGGATATATTTATGTATGTTATACACGTATTAATTTGGTATGACGACTGCAAATATTTTACATAATAATATAGAAATACTCGATTTGACAAATAAGTCACGGGTGTATAGCGCTAGTTTTGCTTGTGATATCTAACCGGTGAACTCGATTGAATTAGACCGTTTAGAGGCAATGCGACAGCCGGCGTTCCTTTCCCCAACGTCGTGTATTAAGTTAAATCGTATTTCATTCAGGCCGTGCATATAGGCCGTTACCACATTTATCAAACGCTAGATGCGACCTACTTTAACAACCAGATTGGTCTGGGATTGTCCGTGAAACGCTCATTTAGTATTGTAAATGACGCCTTGTCCGGATTATCTTGTATTAATAATCACCTGTTTGGCACCACCCATTGCCCTATGAATAGGTAATCGATAGAAAACGTCAGAATTTCAAATCTCAATCTCATCAAATCTGGTTTGTCCACTTGGTTCAGTATGACAATGCATTTCAACATTACATTCATTATAGCCTATCAATGACCACTGCCGAACGCGGGCTTCCGCATAGGTTGCTCCTTAAGAGGATACCTTGAAAATGAATCGTAGTTTTGGGGCGTGGCTTATTCCTTTGTCGGTGAAGCTCCCGGACGACTGAGGGAGTGTCAAAATGAAAGTGATGCAATGACTTCATAATACACATATTATGAGATAGCTATACCGGGCAAACGCTAGGAAAAAAACTAAGTGCGCCAAACAACATTTTTATTTTTTTAATCAAAACTACGTTATGGATTAAAAAAATGGTTTATGAGAACTTAGATATGATTATTTACTATGCTTAAAAATAATTCCATGAACTTATTCGTAAAATTATCGTGGTATCATGCAAAAACGTAATTAATGAGAGCCTACATTGCAATTTATTTCTATCGAGAAAATTTCATGATATCGTGTTTTCGTTTTATGAAATCCAAGGTCTTAGTCATAAATCATATACCAAAATTTTGGTTTGTAATCTAAAAAACTTTAAAAAATATTAACCAAATTGTCGAGGTATCACCTTAACAGAGATATTTGTCACAGTTGCAACTTTTAGCAGTCAGGTTGGCAGCCGCATTTTTAACTTCCCGCTATGAAAATCAAAGATTTTGAAATCGAGAAGTTAAGTTCTGACCATTCCTACAAGGATGTCCCTTCGTAAGTGTGTGTGTGCGCTTGTGTATGTAAACTCTTTATAACTTTTGAACGACTTGATCGATCGAAACGCGGTTCACGGCATTCGAAAGAGTTCTATTGTCATTAAATTTCATGTGAATTTGAATCAAATCGGCTCAGTAGATTTTGAGAAATCTTAAATACTAAATTCTCAAAAAAAAGTTTTTTTAACATAACTTTTAAACGAATGAATTGTTCGATCAATTCCAAATTATAATAGTCAGCTGTTAACCTCAAAAACAACATCAAATGCCGCAAATCGCATCAAAATCGGCTCATTCGGTCAAGAGAAATTTTCTCAAGAGCTATTTGCTCTTCGATCAAACATCATAATAGGTCGACTTTGAAACGCTTGTGGCATTTGAAATTAGCGGGAAGTTGCAGGGATGGCGGAAAGCAGTAGGGTCAACCGTATTTTTTTTGTTGTTATTAGGAAATTATTGCCGCCTATCTTTTGAATTGTTTCCTTCTGTTGTCGCTTGTTACGACACCCGTCGGACGATATGGGGTAGTGGATATTCTTACACTGCCGTTACTCGGTTAAAATACAAGAAAAATAAGATCATAAAAATGTTAAGTAAAATTATTATATAGGTACTCCTCGCGGTACGTATAAGTCGATTCCAGGGTAAAATAGCGACATAATGCTGCTGTTTCATATATACAGTCTTTGGTTCTCTCTTTAATGTTAAAGGCATTCGATTTTATAACTCAAGGTGACAATTTTTTTTTTTATAAAACTGAACTCTCAGCCTAGACGATCTGCGACGAACTGCGATCCTGCACTGCGGTATTGACCTATAGCCGACTTCAAATAAAGGCTACATATGTGTTGTCATCTCCGAGAACTAAGATGGAATGCCTCACAACCAGTAATTATGCTGGTTCTATATACCCTTCGGACCGGAACACAGTAGTGCATGCACTGCAGCTTTGCGGTACGATAGGTATAGTTTGTCCAATGTCCATAGACAACACCATACTCTTACCAATAATTGTATAAAAAATATAGGTACACAGTACACACTACGATAGATACATTAATGGCCAGTGACCTTACAATGTCCTCCAGACTGAATTTCGGTCACAGCGGCTGGTCCTATTAGAAGCTAGCTAGTGATCTAGCAGGACGGGGTTATAGTGCACGTGTGTTTGCGTAGACTAAGTTGCTCTCAGCGTGGTCATTCCTCGGTCGAGCGGCCCATTTGTGCTACAATCGTAATATAACTGCAGCGTAGAGCCACGCTAATAATGTTTGAGTTTTCTTGACGGAAAACCTCAATATATTATCTTTGTCCTGACCGGAACCTCATGATCAACAGTTGCACTTGTGACAACTAGACCAATGGGGCAGTCGAGTAATACTGCCTACCCAGTCGAGTAATACTGCCTACCAAGTCGAGTTCCTCAGCTTCATATTAAAGGGCGTGTCTTTGAATAGTCTGGAGTTAAAAGTTGGCCGGGACGCCAACTTTTTGCTGTTGCGTAAACTTGATACACTGAGATAGTTCTACGGCATCAGGCTGCGCATCACAGAGTTGGAAAAATATAATAAAAACCTTTCTATGTCAGGTTTTTATAAGTCTAAACTTCTATATGACTAAAGTTTTGAAGTTCGACTTACCAAGGTTCTACTGTATAAACTAAATAAGATAATGTACGTTTGTTTGCCTGTTTCGGCTACCCAGAAACGGCATTTCGGGTGTATAAGTATTTTTACCATTTTATTTTTCAATGTAACTTCGATTATTGGAGAAAACTTCGTTTAAAGGTGGCCGTAAATATTTCAAAATACATTATATTAACATGATATATGTACCGCAACAGAAACTGTGTTCGTAATAGAATATGGTTAATTGATGTGGAAGGGGATTTTTTATGACTTATCGAAAAGAAAGACAAAAGGTACACATATAAACCTTTACGTAAAATTAAAAATCTTAAAATAATATATGTAACACTTTGATTCTCTTAAAATTGGCTGATATTTGAACAATCAGGCAAATCTCATTAGTTCAGCATAGCCTCCTTTTGATCCGTATATTTTTTTGAATACCTATAACGTGTATGACTACAAAAATTCGTGTTTCATAATTAAGTTTTAAGAGTACTTTCGGTCAACAAAAGTTGCTTTTCTGCTGATTTCATGTTTCAAAACATAAATCGAATAAAAACAAACCTACGTTACCACTGTTAGGGTCGCCATTATTCAACGAGCAAATTGCAGAACCTATTGTAAATTGGATTTAAAGAAATGCCAGAATAACCAAAATTTATATTTAATGAAATCAAACGTGAACGCGATTATGTATATTTACCACTATTATTACGAGATTTTCATATAGGTTTTTTGATTCACAAACAAAAATAAAATAAATAGTAATATGAATTTTATTTTAACAAAAACAAAAAATGACACTGAAATAATACCACAATTATTATCACATTACATTTTATTGGTTGATCTCTATTGATGTACAAGTTTTGCCTTTGGCGAAGTTAAATAAATTGTCTAATAAATATCGTTTCGCTTAACCTACGACTAACACGCCATCATCGAGGAAGCTGTATGGAGGAACCTCAAGGTTAAGAGGTGCGGGACCTTTGCGAATACGTCCCGACGCGTCATAGTGAGAACCGTGGCACGGGCAGTAGTACCCTCCGAAATCACCAGCATTAGCAACTGGCACGCAACCTAAATGTGTGCATACACCGATCACCACCAGCCATTCGGGGTTTTGAGTACGCTGTTCATCACTTTGTGGATCGCGGAGTTCTTCTATTGGGACTGCTTTCTCTGCGGCAATCTCATCTTGTGTCCTGGAGAGCGAAAATTGCATTAATTCGTTACTATTTGTTTGTATAAAAAATGTGAAGGCTCAGTGGCGCAGTGGGTAAACGTTTGGCTTTGGTGCGATATAAATGATTTAATGAATGTTGCCCATGTGAAATTTATTTATGTTAAACTCTTTCACGATACAGAAAACATGCTGGAGCAAACTTTTCAGATGACAGGCTCAGAGACAAGATATTCAGATTTCAGAGAACAATGAAGAAAATGTCAACAAAAGTCAACTTTGGCCGTTTAAGTTGATGTTTTTAAGAAATGAAAATATTTTTGATTTCCCAAAGCCCTAAGAAGTCTGAGAGAACATAAACTTAAGAGCTGTCATAAGGCCGCCAAATGGAATTCCACGAAGAATTTTATTACAAATTGTGTTGTCACTAATTGAAATATACTGCAAAATGTAATTGTTGTTCCTAAAGTGAACATGAATAGATTGAACAAAATCTCTAAACCTCTGACCCACATATGGTTCATTGCTATATTATCTTACATTATCTTACTATTGTGTCTGACAATTAGTGAAAGTGTTAAATAATAATAAAAGTAATAAAAATTGCCACATTACAAGTACTTGCCGGAAGCCGTGCTCGAAAATGATCGCGCCAAGCTCTATTGGGACCGGGCCATCATCACAGACAGGACTATTCTTGCGAATAAGCCTGATATTGTGCTGATGGACCGGG